>JABSTR010000219.1:0-58796 GCA_013339765.2 Haemaphysalis longicornis
TGCGACCTTGAAAAAGGACTTTCCCCTGGACGCACATGGGATCAGGTTCCCGCCAATGGAGAATGACAACGGTGTAACATACGACCTGGTCACCGTCAAGGCTTTGCACGGCATTTGGAAGTCGCGTATGGCGATTCGTGAATGACGTTGATGCCAGACACTCAGAAGATAACTTTGCTGATACCATGCGATTGATGATTGAAGTGTAGAGGGCTCAACATGGCCCTCCAGAGTGGCTGTCCGTGATGGAGACACAAACAAACATCAAGCAATTATAACCGCTTTCTGATTGCAAGGTTTTTGGTTCGCACTTTTTATTCGTTATCTTGTTTTATGCTTGTTTGGTTCAAGTGTTGTGTCGAAATATTGAAACAAATAAAAAAATACCAGGTTGCTAAATTCATAAGGCATTCGAGATCAAATCGAACGGCATTGATTCGGGCCCAACGCTGGACGCGCTTTTTTTTTTGTTACAATTATTGGAAAATGTTAACTTCCCTAACTGCACCTATATGCATTGTTTTGCATTGTACACTTCCGATCTATCTTTCTTTATTTGCTCAATGACAGCCCCTCATTTTCTAGTTATATAATTTTACAAAAGCCTAGCCAGGGTCTCGGTTATGGCTCGTGTCTCGGCTCGTCTCTCTGTCGCGAACGCGACAAAGAGACGAGCCAAGCCAAACCATGTCTGAACGCAATACCGTGCACCCAGAAACTGGTGCCCTATTTTATTCCACGCTGGTGGCGTTGGTGGCTGCTTGCGCACTGACGACGCGTGGCCCGCTGTCATTGGTTTTCGCTCAGCCCCACCATAATCGCCACTGGAGCGCCGCCACAGTAGCATAAGAGGGCTTCCCCCCAGTTACCCACTCATAACAGGCTGTTGACGTTCGAGTCACGCAGCGGGGGTTTATAAAGGTCCCCCTCATTCTCATGTGGCCCTAGTGGCGCTGGCTACTACCCTCAAGCATTATATACATTCCGAGTAAATATAAATACCACAGAATAATAAGAACACCATCGCCAAGATAGCCGAATTGGTAAGGCATTCGACACCCAATATAAAGGCGTGGGTTTGGTTCCCACTATGGGCAAGTGTTTTTCTGTTTCTGTCTATCCCTTTTTTTACCTGTATTTAAAAATTGTTAACTTCACTAACCGTACCTAAAAAAGCATACAACACCCCGATGCCTCCTTCGGTGTTGTAGACTACCGAACTATCTCACTGTTTTTCCTCAACGAGCACCTCATTTCCTAACTATATTATGCTGCGAAAGCCTACCAAGGGTTTCGCTTATGGCAGCCTTCAAGCAAAGGTAGCATGAGAAGGCTTCCCCCCCAGTTACTCGGACATGACAGGCTGTGGACATTCGAGTCCCACCGAGGTGGTCGAAAAGAAGCTCCCCTTCTCCCCGTGTAGTCAGAGTGGCACTGGCTACCACCCTCAAGCATCAGATACAGTTCTAGGAAATGTATATACACCAGCAAGTGAAGGAGAACACAGTCACACAGGTAGCCGAATAAGTAAGGCATTCGAGAATAAATCAAAAGGCGTTTTTTTCGGTCCCCACTCTGTACGCGTTTTTTCTTTCTTAGTGATAATTTAAAAATGTTGCCTTCACCAACCGTAGTAAAAAAAGAGCCAAGCAACACCCCTTTAGCATCCCTCGGCATTGTAGACTGCCGAACTATTTCTTTATATTTCCTATACGAGGCCCTCAATTCCTAAGTGTATAATTTTGCGAAAGCCTAGCGAGGGTTTCGGTTATGGCAACCTTGATGCCAAGTTAGCATAAGGGGGTTCCTGTAGTTAGCCACTCATTACAGATTTTTATCGTTCGAATCACGCCCCTAGGGTTGAAAAGATCCCCTTATCCCCTTTAGTCAGAGTGCGCTGGTTACCACCTTCAAACATCAGATACAATTCTAGTAATTATAAATACCACAGGAAGTGAAGGAGAACACAGTGGCCCAGGTAGACAAATTGGTAAGGCAATGGAGATCAAATCGCAAGCCGTGCGTCTGGTCCTCACTCTGAGGGCGGTTTTCTTTCTCTCTTTCTTTGTTTGTTTCTTTCTTTCGGACGTGTATTGAAAAATGTTAACTTCAATAACCAAACAAAACAGAGCCTAACAACCCCTTTATGCTTGCTTTGGGGTGGTAGACTGCTGACCTATCTTTTTGCATTTCCTCATTGAGCCCCTCATTTGCTAACTATATTACTGGGCGAAACCCTAACGCGTGCCTGGGTTCTCGCGCTCTTGATGCCAAGGTAGCCTAAGAGGTCTTCCCTCCAGTTACCCGCTCATGACAGGCTGTAGATGCTCCAGTAACGCCCCGGGGGTTTAAAACAAGGTCCCCTTCTCCCCGTGTAGTCAGAGTTGCACTGGCTACCACCCTGAAGCATCCGATACAGTTCTAGTAAATATATATACACCAGTAATGGAAGGAGAGCACAGTCGCCCAGGCAACTGAAATGGTGAGGCATTCCAGGTAAAATCAAAAGGCGTGCGTTTGGTCCACACTCGGGACGCGTTTCTTTTCTTTTTTTCTTACGTATATAAAAGTGTTACCTTCACTAACCATCCCTATACCTAATTTGGCATTGTGGACTGCCAACCTATCCTTCTGTATTTCCTGAACGATCCCCTCTTTTCCGAACCATATTATTCTACGAAATCGTGGTGAGAATCTCGATTCTTGCAGCCTTGATGCCAAGGTATAATAACAGGGTTTCCTGCAAGTTACCCACTCATGACAGCCTGTAGACGTTCGAGACACGCCCCTAGGGTTGAAAAGAAATTCCCTTTCTCCCCGTGAAATCAGAGTGGCACTGGCTGCCACCCTCAAGCCTCAGATACGGTTGCAGTAAATATAAAAACCCCAGAAAGAGAAGAAGAACACACTCGCTCCGATAGCCGAATGTCCTTGGAAAGGACAAGTAGAACGAACTTTTTTGAAGAGTACACGGAGGCGGGTAATCGCTCTCGCACTTTTTTTGGGAGAAGTTGTGAATCGTTGTTATTTCTTGCGCCAGGTAAAGAACCCGTTCCTGCACACTGTTATTCAAGTCAGATTAGGCCGACTATTGCCCCAATTCATTGTTGCCTTATGTCAAAGCTACAATGGTGGAGTGCACGATTATTTAAAAAGGGTGTACAAGATAGACAATTGCTTTGTGTACGGTTCTCGATGGAGTACTTGAGTGCCGTGCCGCCTAAAAAAAAAAAGTTGTATAATAACCTTGCTGAAATCTGTTTTCCGGATGCTTTATACCGATTCATGTTTACGGTATGCACCGAGCAGAACGCTGTGAAACGTGTAAATGCTATGGTCATTCTCGCAGGTGATAAAACATTTTTTTTCTGATGCATGCTGGAGTGTTACCAGTAAAACATTGATGTTGGAGAAGGGTCTGCTGTGCCATGGTGTGTGGATGGTTCTTTGTGTAAAAAGCCCCAGACGGTGCAACATATTTTTTGGATAGTTGGGATGGGGTGTTTTTCTGGGACGCTCTTAAGAGAACATTTAAACAGAAGTTTCCGTTAGCGGTTTTAGTAGTGCATGACGATAATGGATTGTCCTAATAACTTGTGATGTTGCTGGTCGTCCAATGAATATGGAGGTCTCTAATCGCAGCTCCGCACTGTGACGGAGATGGATGGTGAGCAAAGCGGTATTTCTGCGAGAGTCCGCAGCGTATTGCAGAAGTGTGTAGAAGTACACAATCTACTCCTGAATGGTTGCATGAATTTGAAAAGGTATTGTCTATGCGCCGTTTTTAGTCATGTAACGCTGGCTTGCGTGAAGTCAGCTATTTTATTATATGTATCGACGTTTCTGGATGATGTCTGAAACCGGCAATTAAGGAAAAAAGCCCTGATAGACGAATTGGTAAGGCATTTTAAATCAAACAAAAAGGTGTGGGTTCGGTCCTCACTTTGGATGCGTTTTTTTCTTACCTACGGATAATAAAGAAATGCAAACTTCACTAACCATCGTAAAAAAAGAGCCCGACAACACCCCTATGCCTCATTTGCAGTTGTAAACTGCCGACCTATTATTCGGAATTTTGTGAACGAGTCCTCAGTTCCGAACTATATTATTCTGCGAAATCCTGGTGAGGGTTTCGGTTCTGGTAGCCTTGATGCCAAGGTAGCATGAGAGGGCTTCGCCAGTTACCCGTTCATGAAAGGCTGTAGACGTTCAAGACATGCCCCAGGGGTTTAAAAGACGCTCTCATCTTCCCCTTGAAGTCAGAGTGGCGCTGGCTACCGCCCTCAAGATACAGATACAGTGTTAGCAAATATAAATACCCCAAAAGGTTAAGGAAAACACCTTGGCCCAGATATCACAGATACTTCTTCCGCCCGCTGGGCAGTCTGGATGCAGGATGGCGAGCTCCGCTCAAAGGGCGGCTTTGGTGTACCCATCGTCCCGCGGTACCAAGTCTTGTTATTAAAAACTCTGTATACTAGGAATAACAAGTTATTCTGCTTCATTTGCCATCCGGACCATCTGTTCTGAACACCAATTTTCTGCACGCGGACGTGAAAGCCAGGTCAGACAAAGTGGAAGATTTCCGTGACCCGCTGGTATGTCTGAATTTGCTGCCCGAGGTTGTGGCCTTAGACGCATATCAGATAAACCACCTATGGGCCATGTCATTTAAGGATGCCGAGGCAGCTGCGAAACTGGTAGCCGCCTCCGAACTTCAAGTGATGTGACGGAGGTGCCTTATCGTTATTCTGGGGAGCCAGGACGTTCGCCTAAAGCTGAACTGGGTGCTACACAACATCCTAGACGGCGAAGGCCGAAGCGCCCTGGCGCTTTACGGGAAGGTCACCGAAGTGTCCCGTCACTGCTTGCGTGCGCCGGGCTACACTTCGCCGCTCTCGACGACACGCCTGGTCGCCCTACGACTGAAGTCAGGCGTCACCGTAGACGACATCCCGCACGAGCTACGCATCGTCGGTGAGAAGGCCCTTGTCGTGATGCCTGGACCGGTACCGCTTTTGTTGGGTTGCCACCGAAGTGGCCACTTTCGGCGGCAGTGCCGCGTCCCACGGTGCGGCCAGGAGCCGCCGCTTCGGCCGCTTTGAGAGTGAGTGCGTCTGCGCTTATGCTGACGTTGCTGGACCATTGGACGATGACCACAAGTCCGAGTATGGGATGGACGCCTAAGATGCGGAGAGTGCTTCGAAGGGCAAAGACAAAGACTCGGTGGAGGAGGCAACGCCCCCTGAACCTGCAGCCGCCGGGGCACCAAGGGGCAAACCAGCCGCCGAAGGAGAAATGCCCACCGAATCCCTGCACGTTCAGGGCAACCAAAATGCCACGGACAGTGCGAGATTTTTCAGAGCACCACTCTTGGCGTCGTAGGGAGACAAAAGCATGGCTGGTGTCCTTTCTGGTTCTTCAAAGAGTTCATGGGATGCTGTCGAAGGAAAACAGGCCAGCACCGCCAAGACGAGCGGTGACCAACTGCCGGCGGAGGCCCTGACGCATGCTCGACGGGCGTCGGTGAACGTGAAACCGTACATCAATGCGGAGAGCGTTAAGACGACACCGGACACTTAACGTGAAGCCCTTTTTCCTCCCTGCAATGCAAACAATTACGCCTGGTTTTCGCCGTGCAGTGCAGCGCAACAAACAGCCGTCTTCGATGGGTCTGCGGACAAGGACACGGCCGCACACATGGAATATCTGCCGTCACTACACGGGAGCCCAAGTTTCGATGCGCTTGTGTGTGTATGTTGCTCTTGTTGTGCTGTAATTCGATATAATGTGTACTCTACATAGGCCGCTTCGAATTTCTACGTTAACCGTAAGAGGACCTGAGGCTAGGCACAAACAATATCAGCTGAAAAAGATTATAGACCACAAACAAAAAGATATATTGGCCATTCAAGAAACAAAAATAGAAAGCGAAAGCAGCACCGAGAGCAGATAAGGTTCCTTAGTGTGCTCTAAAGCGTTTGCGTGAGTCATTCTGTGGAAACTTCGGGGTGGTGTTTTATTTTGGCTAGAAATTCAGTTGGTATTCGCGTAAAAAGAGTTATTTCGAGGAAACTGGCAGGCATGTGTGTTGTGATTATAACTACTGTGGAGCAGAATTTCGTGCGGTGTGTATCTATGCACCAAATGGTACTCGGGATAGGACGGTATTTTTGTTGGGTTGTATGATTATTTAAAGCAGCGAGAAGGCGTACTTTTATTGGGTGACTTGAATTGTCTGTGTGAACGAACAGACAGAAATGTGTCGCCGCAAACAAATGATCAGAGTGCAAGGGTCCTGACAGAAGTTCTTGAAGTCTGCGAACTAGACGATGGAAGACTGTGCGGGGAGCAGAAGTGCTTTAAAGTTCACGCACTTTCAGCACACGAGCCATGCGCGCCTTAATCGTGCATACTTATCTTTCGAGCTGACTGCTGGGTGCCAGAACTACGTGGTCGATAGTGTCAATTTTAGTGACTACTGCCTGGTTTCTTTTGTGTTGGGGGAAAGGAGGAAGGACAGTAAGAAGTTTAGCTGGGAACTTTGGAAAGTTAATGTACAATTATTGCAAAACATCACATTCACGAATAGAGTCCAGGATATTGCAGCAAAACAAACAAACGATGAAATCAGCAGCTGGCATGAAATGTGGGGGATATTCAAACATGAATTCAAAACAGTAGCGAAGGAGAGGGGGACACTGCTTAAACGGCAAGAGAAGAAGAGGAAGTCCAACTCAGAAATAATCTGCCACACAATAATAAATCTTGGAAGTAAAATGCCTGGGACCTACAAAGATATCAGACCCATTAAAAATAGCTGGAAGCCATCAATATAGGATGATATCGGGGAGCGACCGTGAGGGCGAGGGCCGAAGTATTTTTGACCGGCGAAGCGCTAACAAAGCGAGCGCTAAAAGATGGAGCTCAGTGCGTGAGAGGCAATGGTATAAAGAAACTATATTGGCGAGGTGCGCTCAACAGTGACAACAAGAACATAAAAAGTGCGGTTCAAGAACATAAAAAATTTGTTTAGCCCCAGAATTCCAAAAACTGATGCGTTCACGCGAGGATTCCTTCCAAACGCCCCCAGGTTGGAAGATGGGGCGAGGTGGGAGATATAGCGACCAATTTCGCTTGGCAAAATTCAGACGGCTTTATCGGAGTTATAGTAGGTAAGGCACCGTGACCTGACGGGCTTGGTGCGGGTTTTTATAAAAGGTTCTCTCAGATAGTAACTTTGTTTAAATTTATGGTATTTGGCGGGGCGTACGATCTAAGGTATTGCCGTGGTTTTTTGGTCGCACACACACCATTCTCATATCCAAATCGTAAGACTGTGTTAAACTTCAGTCGGTTTCTGGGTACCGGCCCATTACACTGACCAATGCAGATATCAAACTCATATGAAGATCTTCGCGCAATGATTGCAGATTGTAATAACATAATCATAACTGCGGCTTAAGGGGAAGAGTATAGTTACAGAAAGCTCTTGTTGCGCGCAGGGTGCTGGAGTGTTGTGATATCTTTTTGCAAGGGTCGCCATGCTTAAAATTGATTTTCCGAAAGCGGTCGACAGAGTGTGCCATCAGATTCTTTTTGTATTTTGGAGCTTATGAGTGTTGGTGATGTGATCACAGTGGCCGAGGAGTTCTACAGAGATCTGTACAGTAGCCGGGAGATACAGGATAATGCCAAACGAGACAGTAGTTCAGAGGAGATAGACATCCCACCAGTAACGACCGAAGAAGTAAGGAAGGCTTTGAAAGAAATGAAATGGGGCAAAGCACGTGGTTAGGATCAGATAACAGCAGACCTCTTGAAGGATGGCGGAGAAAGTGTACTTGAAAAACTGGCAAACCTGTATACGCAATGCCTATTGACCGCAATGGTACCGGAATCTTGGAAGAACGCGAACATCATCCTAATGCATAAGAAAGGCGACATGAAGGAGTTGAAAAATTACAGGCCGATCAGCTTACTGTAAGTCGTCTACAAGGTATTTACCAAGGTAATCGCTAACCGAATCTCTGCAACCTTAGATTTCAGTCAACCTAAAGAACAAGCAGGGTTCCGTAAAGGTTATTCAACAATGGACCAAATTCACACGATCAATCAGGTGATAGAGAAGTGCGCTTAGTATACTGAACCCCTATATATAGCCTTCATAGATTATAAGAAAGAATTTGACTCGGTCGTAACCCGTAATTCAGGCATACGGAACCAGGGGGTAGATTAGCATTATGTAAGAATACTAGAGGATATCTACAGTGGGTCTACAGCTACCATCATCCTCCATAGGGAGAGCAGTAAAATACCTATAAGGAAGGGTGTCAGACAAGGAGACACAATCTCTCCAATGTTATTCACAGCATGCTTACAAGAAGTATTCAGAACATTGGATTGGGAACAGGTGGGAGTAAGGGTTAATGGAGAATACCTCAGTAACCTCAGATTTGCTGATGACGTTGCCTTGCTAAGTAACTCGGGGGACGAATTGCAAAGCATGCTTTCCGCACTGGGCGAACAGAGTAGAACCGTGGGCCTGAAAATTAATATGCAGAAAACTAAAGTAATGATCAATAACCTCGGGACAGCACAGCAGTTTGAGATAGGTGGCGAGGCGAGGCAGTGGAAGTAGTGAGCGAATATATCTACTTAGGCCAAGTTGTGACCCCAGATCCCACCCATGAGGCAGAGATAATTAGAAGGATCAGAATGGGGTGGGGTGCATATGGCAGACATTCTCAGATAATGAATAGCAGCCTACCATTGTCGCTGAAGAAGAAAGTATGACAGCTGCATCTTACCGGTACTCACCTACGGGGCAGAAACTTGGAGGCTCACTAAGAGGGTTCAACTTAAATTGAGAACGACTCAGCGGGCGATGGAGCGGAAAATGATAGGCGTAACATTAAGGGACAAGAGAGCGGAGTGGGTCAGAGAGCAAACTGGTGTTAAAGACATATTAGTAGAAATTAAGAAGAAGAAATGGACGTGGGCAGGGCATGTAATGCGAAGGCAAGATAACCGCTGGTCATTAAGGGTAACAGAGTGGATCCCCTAGAGAAGGCAATCGTTGCAGGGGGCAGCAGAAAGTTAGGTGGGCAGATGAGACCAAAAAGTTTGCGGGGATAAATTGGTCACAGTTGGCACAGGACCGAGGTAATAGGAGAATAATGGGAGAGGCCTTTGCCCTGCAGTGAGCGTAGACAGGCTGGTGATGATGATGATGGTGATGTGATCATACAGAGAGTGCGTATGGCATATTCTCACTGCTGCTCAAAACTGATAATCAACCAGAATTTTACGGGAAGTATTCCTGTACTGTATTCTCTGCGACAAGGATGTCCAGCATCTCCTCTTCTGCTTGAAATTTATTTGGAACCTTTTTATTTAAGAATAATTGAAGACAGTCGAGTACGTGTTTTTATTTACACACAAGGGAAGTGAAGCTAGAAACATACGCGGATGATGCGGCGGTATTTTGTGAAAACGAGAGAGTATAAGCGCAACCTAATAGATAACGAAGGAATTTTGTAAACTCACTAACAGGTATGGTAATTGGGCCAAGTGTGCGGGCTTTTTTCACGGGGAGTGGGGGTCAACACCATCTGTATTTGAAAACGTGTCTTGGTCGCGTACGCCAGCACGTTACCTCGGAGTTCCGGTTGATCGCTATCAGGATAGCGACGAGTAGTGGGAATCCGGGACGGCAAAGCTGCGCAAAAAAACAACGAACTGGGGCGGTCGCGCATTGTCTGTTTTCGCACAAGCCATGGTATGCAACCTGTTTCTTTTGGCAAAGCTGTGGTATGTGCGGCAGGTGCTTCATTGTTCACGAGTCCACGTCCACCGAATGCAGAGTATTCGCAGCTTTTATCTGGTCATCGGTGTGAGAGGGTTCCAGTCGGAGTAACCTTTTCCGCAGAGTAAGGTGGGGGTGTTGGACTGTCTTTTAATTGTTCGCCAACTTGTAAACCGGTTTATGTTTCTGCGTGATACGCGCGATCCACTTCTTCGAACATAATGCAGATTAAATTAGTAAATGCTTTGCCTATGTATAATGTTTCTCGTGTAAGTTATATATGTGGTGCCATGAACGGATATATGAATGAAATGGTTTAGTCTTTTTGGTTTCTTACTGTGAGATTTTCAGTAGAATATTTGCCCACTGTTTCGAGGACAACCCTTGCAAATTATTTGAGGGATATGCAATTTCCCTTACCACGTTATCGTGAAGTGTTTAGTTCTGGTCCCGGGCCGGATGTCTTATCCCGTGTGAAACCAATGGCAGTCCCAGCATCCGTGAAAACTTTCTTTTTCAAGTTACATACAGCAACGCTAGAAGTTAAAACATGGATGGAGGAGAAGGGTCACTTGATTGGTTGGTTTAACATGTGTACGCTGTGTGCGATAGCCGAAACAGTGGAACATGTTTTCGCGCAGTGCTGGGACGCCGTATAATATTTGGACGTCTTACATAGAACGTCAAAGAGAGATCTGCCCATTTCAGCGCATGGCATTCGGTTCCTTCCGGTTGAGCACGCAGATGATGTCCCGTATGACTTGATTATGGCGCTAGGGTTACATTCCATTTGTAGGTACCGAAAGGCTGTGGGACACGCGGACCTGAATGCGCTCACTGTAAGCAAGCATTTTGAACAAACTCTCAGAATGGTGTATGAAGTGTATAGGTTGCCGGACCATGAACTTGAATGGCGTCCTGTTTTGGAAGAGCTGTTTACAATTGATGTTTATTTTAAGTCCTTCCGTCAGTCGATATTTGGCAGGCGGTTTTTAATTTACCCGTGCTTTGTAATATGTGTGTGCAAAAGGTAACAAAAAAAGCCCAGATAGCCGATTTGCTAAGGCATTCGAAATCAAATCAAAATCTGTGGGTTCGGTCCCCACTTTGCACGCGTTTTTTTTTTTGTTCTCACGTATATTTAAAAATGTTACCTTCACTAACCCTCTTAAAAAAGAGCCCAACAACACCCTTATGACTCATTTTGCATTGTAAACTGCCGGCCTAACCCTATCTTTCTGTATTTCTGGAATGAGCCCCTAATTTCCGAACGATATTATTCTGTGAAATCCTGGCGAGGGTAGTTGTTCTGGCGGCCTTGATGTGAGCGGGCTTCCCCCCCAGATACCCGCTCATAACAGGCTGTAGATGTTCGAGACACGCACCGGGAGTTGAAAAGATATTGTTTCTCCCCGTGTAGTCGGAATGGCACTGGCTACCGCTCTCAAGCATCAGATACTGTTCTAGTAAATATAAATACCGCCTGATGTGAAGAAGAACCCAGTCGCCCAGATGGCAGAATTGGTAAGGCAATCGAGATCAATTTGAAAGCCGTGCGTTCACTCCTTACGTTGGGGGCGTTTTTCTTTCTCTCTTTCTTGTTTTGTCTTTCTGTTTTACGTATATATTAAAAATGTGAACCTAAATAACTGTCTTAACAAAACAGCCTAAAACACCCCTATGCATTCATTGTTATTGTAGACTGCCGATAAATATTTCTGTATATACTCAACGAGCCCCTCATCTCATTGTCACACTATATTAGATAAAATTGGATAAGATACTCTTAATTTCTCCAGAAAAAACTGGAAGGTCGTTCGGACTAAAAGCTGCTAGAGACAGCTGATAATGACCCAGAAACCCTCACTTGGCAGGGTTCAAGAAAAGAGAAAAAAAATCACTCATAACGAAAGCAATTGTAAGAGTACATTCTTCGTACGTAGTTGACAATGAGCTAAATTAGAAAAGTTGTACAAGAATTATGGTTTCAAAATTCGCAATTCGTACAAATTAACACAAAAAGAGAGTTATATACACAGGAAGACACGAAAAAACAGCAATAGCACATAAATACAATCACCAGCAATGATTGTAACAGTGATGGAAACAACAAGTTTACGAAGTGTTGCCGCAACGGTTTGTGGGAAACGCAATGTGTATCACTATGTTCATTTAAAATGGTGGGAATGTGGAAGTGCAGAGGCTATTCGTAATTAGTGTGGAATTGCGGCACTACCCATTGTTCTGTGAGGCGCGTGCATGAATCGGGATCGCTTGCTGTTAGGGATGAGAGTGATATAAACGGTTTTAGTGTGTTTGATGCAGAAACAAATGCACTTAAAATACGAATCCTGTACAAGTCGTGTTGATATCAAAAACGGAATAGTGGCGATATTTAGAATCATTCTCTATTGCAACCTCATAATTTTGATTTCATTTGTTTTATTTGTCGTAGCCCACACAAGACTACAATAGTTACCATGCGATGCAAATATAGCGTTGTAAATTTGCAGTTTGACCTGTGCAGGAAGGAAATTCTGACATCGCGATAATACTCCGCTGACTGAGGGCGGTTTATTACAAAGGTTAACTATCTTTGTGTCCCAACCTAGGTGTGCAGATAACGTACCACCTAGAATCTTGTGTTCGTGTACTATGTCAATAACATTATCCTCATAAATTATGTTACTTTGCAGATTAAGTGCTTCATTTTTTGACCTGAAGATAACTACTTTGGTCTTATTGAAAAATTGCTAATTTGATTTGACTGTGACCAAACGATAGCGTCCGAAGCACATTGTTACCTTTTGCAATGAAATTGTTGACATCAGTAACGAAAATAAGTATAGTGCTGTCGTCTGCGTACATAATAAATTTTGCAGTTGTATCTATTTTTGTGATATTGTTTATATACACGTGAAAGAGCAAGGACCCCAAAATGCTTCTTTGCGCTACGCCTTTTGCAATAGAAAGAAACGGTGACTTGTGGATGTTTAGGAAACACGTATTGCTGACGGTTGTGTAAGTATGAATTTAGCAAGAGTGAAGCCTTTCCCCGAATAACACAAAAAAATCTGGAAGAACAGATATTGGCCTCTAGTTCGACACTGCTGATTTATCCCCCCTTTTATGTATTACAGATACCCTTACTTTTTTATCTCAGTGGGAAATACACATAAATCTATGGCTACATTATAAATAAGAAATAGTGCGGGAGCAATGTGTTCTATGACGTCTTTAACTGGTTTGATCTGCATGTCATTGATGTCCAAAGCTTTGTGTTTGTTCAGATTCATATAGGTTCGATAAATTTCATTTATGTCGGTTGAATGAACAAAAAGGCTTCCAATAATATTGTTTTGAATACATTCGGACCCTTGGATAAACGGCCGCACTTGTGTCTTAATTGTGGTGTTGAAAAGGTACGTGTTAAAATGATTAGCAATGTCACTACCGATTACCTCACGACCATTTACCTGGATTTTGTCGGGTGTAAAATGATTCTGTCCCCGCCCAAAAACGCGGTTTATACCTTTCCACAAAGTATCCGAGTGCCTGCTATCAATATCTGTGAACAGGAAATGATAATAAGCAGCCTTTTCTCGTCTTAGTTCGTTGTTGAGTAGATTACGCTGCTTCTTCAATTCTTGCAGCGTCGTCAGCAGTCCTGTTCGCAAGAATGAGTGATGCAGTTTGTTTTTTCGTTTGATCATTTTCATGTGTGCTCGCGTTTCCCAAGGCTTTTTCATGTTCTTGGATTGCGTGAAGGTTGTGAACGGAACGTGCCCATTGTAAATTGCGAGAGACGTTTTCATAAACTCAGAAAAGGCGTCGTTCGCCGAATTCATATCACATTGCCGCAAACCATGTATGGGCTTTGTTTTTCTTGGTTTATTGTTTGTTTTTACGGCCGGGTTACGGCCTGCTGTGTTATCTGCGTTCCAAGCAAAGCACGTCTTCCATTCTTTATTTTTATGCCGCACGAGCTATCACAGTCAGATAAGTAAACTGTTTCGCCCTAACATCGCTAGCGGAGAATAATCGTCTGTGATCCACAATGTTCTGGATGTGAATCCACGGTTCCAGAAACAATCGCGCCGAAAGTTAAAAAACCTGCAGAGCAGACGCCTCGGAATGCAGTTCTGCGACGCTTGCCGACGGAAGTCACTTTGTTGACCGCTGCTTCGCCGCCTCGGTATTTTTTTGAGTTGTTAGGCTAGCACAACTTCGCTCCAATAAAATTGTTTCTCCTTCAAAACAGCTGCGTCGTCCTTGGCTTCGTGACATCTGGTTGAGGTGCGCGGTACTCACACTTTATGCTCTCTAGGACATCTGGAAGCTGCCAAGCCAGCCCAACCAGAGAAAGACGTAGACTTCAAGGATGGCAACCCGAGTTCGGTCACATGCCAGAAGATCCCAAGAGAAGGAACGCTGCAACCAACACCATGGTGCAAGAAACAACGTCGCCAATCGTCCTGCAGCAGCCCCGGGAACCGCCATCGTTCCCGAAGAATGATTGGAGAAGCTGGAGCGCGTCCACATCTTCAACAGGTAAGACGACGAGGAAACTTTCCGGCATGTCTTCTATAACTTAGAAGATGCTGCTCGAACTTGGTTCGAGAACCCAGAGAGTTCTTGGACCGACTGGACTCAATTCAAAAGGGAGAGCCTTATGCGCCTCACTTTCCTTGTGAGAAAAGAGCGAGCGGCGCTTTTGCTTGAAACTCAAACGCAGCACCCCAACGAAGGTGTCGTAATCTCCGTTGAGGAGATGAAATGGCGTTTTTGCCGTGCGGACCACGAAATAACCGAATAAAAGAAGCTCAGTTTTTAATGTGAGGAGTGAAGCAAGAGCTTGTACCTTGTCAAGTCCATAACCCTGCGAATACGGTGGCTGAATTCGCGGATCAGGCGGCTGCGATGGTGAAGACGCTAGAAATTTGAAGGAGACAGTTCGACCACCCTGTCAATGCGCTGTTCTCGGAGACCATCAGTGCCGCAAGTGGAAGCTCCAACACATTGTGCGAGACCATTCGAGCAGTGGTCAAGGAGGAGCTTCAGAAGCTTTTTTCCAACAACGCCGCAACCTCAAGTGACTTCTCTGACTGACGTCACCCGTAAAGAGGTCAACAGGCCCTGGGAACTTCTGTGCCTTCAGAAGAACCTCGTCACCCCAAGCGATGACCTACTCCGCAGCTCTTCGTCATCCCCGCCCTGTTCCAACCCGTCGTCAAGAGGCCCAGCCATACCGCCGTACAATGGCGCCCGCCCGACGCCCTGTAGACCAATACCTGATGTCAAGGTAGACCGAGGTGTGGCGAACGCCCGATAATCGCCCGCTCTGCTACCGCTGCGAGGAGGCAGACCACGTCTACCGTCGCTGCCCTTACAAGAGGCTCAGCCTGCCAGCATTCTCCGTCGACGTACCACGCCCCCGACCGGGCCAGCGCCCTACTGCGATCGACGAATACCTGTCAAACACAAACAGAGGACCTTCCCGCATCAACCGTTCCCCGTCGCGCTACCAGTACCAGGCGCCAAACCACCATAACACCGCTGACTTCTCACGTGAAAGGTCCCCCAGCCCACACGTGGGGAAAATAAAAGCAGCAATTTCTGGAGGTGAAGTTGCAGAACGGCGAAAAAACGAAAACCCTCAAACGACGCATGGCCGCACCGAACACCGTATCTGCAGCCAACCGACTCGATCTAACCCGGACGTGACTCCCGACCCCGACGACGACACGACACGACGGGTACACGAAATGACAGAGCCTGCCGCTGAGAAGATGACGAGAATGACGTCGCATGGTGCCCGACCGTCAACGCGCACACGCCGAGATACACCGCCCCGACGCACCAGAATCTCGAGGAAAGGGGCTTCCGACGTCCAGTTGTCCATCGACGGCTTTGACGTAGTCGCCCTCATCCACTCGGGAGCCGATTACTCGCTAATGAGCGGCTCATTCGCGTCGAAGATGAAGAAAGTTACGACAACATGGGCTGGTCCGCATATACGCACAGCAGGAGGCCATCTCGTAACACCAAGTGGAACGTGCACATCACGCGTCACCATAGGCGGCACCACGTACCCTGCTGAGTTCGTTATTTTGCCTAACTGCTCCCGCGATGTAATTCTCGGAATGGACTTTTTGACGGACAACGGCGCAATAATTGATCTGCAGACCAAGTTGATAGCACTTTCCTCCGATCACTTAACGACGCCGCAGCCGAACCACGATTACCGTGCTGCTGTCAGGATCGCCGACGATTACATCACCCTGCCACCCTGTGCAAGCTTGATGATCGCCGTCTATTGTGAGAATGCTGCTTGTGACATCGAGGCTATCGTAGTAGAGTGATGGAAGGTTGCTTCTCGACCGCGGTGTCTCCGTCGCAAGATGCATTGCGCACTTTAGGCAACGCCCATCTCACATTTTAGTCACTAATTTCACCGAAGAGTACCAGAATTTAAACAAGGAAGCTGCAAGGGCGTTCCTCGAAGAAACTCCAGAAGCAAGTGACGTGATTGCGGTCGCCGACATTGGACACACACCCGATGACACCTTCAAGCTTCCGCAGCCCTTCTACGTGAATCCGACGCTACCGCAAGAACAACAGAACAAATTATTGGCTTTGCTGCGTCGCTACACAGAGTGTTTTTCGTCGATATTAAATTACGTCAGACACCCCTAGCTGAGCGCTGTATTACAACTGAAGATGGAGCCCGACCTCCCCGACAGTCACCATACCGCGTCTCTTCCTATGAACGGGAAGCCATCCGGCCTCAAGTCGACGACATGCTCAGCGACGACGTCATACAGCCATCGAAATGCCCCTTGGCTGCGCCGGTAACACTCCTAAAGAAAAAAGACGGCACATAAGGTTCTGATTTGACTACCGGCGACTAAACAAAATCACCAAAAAGGACGTGTATCCCCTGCCACGAATCGACGACACCCTTGACCAACTCTGCCATGCGAAGTAGTTCTCAATGATGGATTTGAAGACCGGCTACTGGCAAATCGAAGTGGACGAGAGAGACCGAGACAAGACTGCGTGTATAACCCCAGACGACCTATACGAGTTTGTGGGGATTCTCCCCTGTGAACGCCCACGTTAGGCCGTTCAAACTGCCGCGCGCCACCTCTCCTGCCATCTGGGAACACACGGCAGAAAGACTGTGCGATGGAGGGGGGGCGTGGGATGCCAGGATTGGGATGCCACCTTGCCATTTGTAACCTCCGCCTAATATTCCTCCGCCATGACACAGCTGGTTACTCCCCTTTCTACTTGCTCTTCGGCAGCCAACCCGCTTTACCCTTGGATACACTTGTCTCACCTGCCTCAGCTCCTCCTAGTCAGTACGTCAGCGACTCCATTGCACAAGCTGATCTCGCTCGTCAGATCGCTCGCCCACGCATTACTTCGTCACAAGCATTCCAGAAGTCCCTCTATGATCGCCACCACGTCGATGTCCAGTTCCATTCAGGTTCATTGGTGCTACTGTGGTCGCCCCAGCGTCATGTAGGACTTTCGACCAAACTACTTTCTCCTTACACCGGCCCTTATCGCGTGTTGCGCCGCGTCACCGACGTTACGTACGAAATCACTCCGCACCCGCCCACCTCTGCGCAGCCTCACACGGAGCTTTTTCACGTGGCCCGGCTCAAGCCTTACCACCCCAACACCTAAACGATATGTCCCCAGACGCCGTGGCGGCGTCTTCCCGCCGGGGGGGTTGTGTCATGGAACAGTTTGAAGAAGACTATGAGGGCAGCTACTGCTATGCGCCGTTTGGGCTGAACGTTAGAAGAGGACGAAGGGCTTACAGCTACCGGTCTCTGTACTCTCTCGCTAGCATTGCTCAGCATTGTAATTTTCCTCAATACACTGCATTTGCGTGGTTCTGCCTCGTAACAATATTATAATGCAAAATCCTGGCGAGGGTCTCGGTTCTGGCAGCCTTGATGAAAGGTAGCATGAGAGGGCTTCCCACCAGATACCCGCTCGTGACAGGCTGTAGACGTTCGGCACATGCCCCGGGAGTTGGAAACAAATTCCCTTTCTCCCCGTGTAGTCAGAGTGGCACTGGCTAACACCTTTGAGTAATCAGATACGGTTATAGTAAAAATAAATGCCACAAAAGGTGAAGGAGGTCACAGTCACCCAGATATCCCAGGATTCCACTTTCGGGCACCGTCGCGGACGGACGTGTTATGTTGAGCTCGGCAAAGTCGCGGTATTTTAGACCCAGCAGGGTCGCGGTAACTGGGTAATAAAAAATCCCAACCAGGATTATAAGTTTCTTTTGCCAGCGCTGCCATTAGGTACGCCTGTTTTTAACACTGTAGTTTTACATGGAGACGTTAAAGCCTGGCTATATAGGGTCAAACATTTCCGTGACGGTCTCGTTCATTTGAAACTTTTCCAAGATTGTTGCCATTGAGGCTTACCAAATAAACCACCTTTGGGCTGTAACTATCAAGGACGCTGAAGGAACGAAGAAGATAATCTCTGCTGGCGATTTCATATTGAATGACCATCGCTGCCTTGTTGTAGACCCGAGCAACCAGGAGGCCCGCCTGAAGTTACACCTGGGTGTTGCACAATATCCCCGACGACGAGGTGCGTGCTGCTTTGGCTCCCAATGGGAAGGTTACGGAGCTACAAGGGAAAAGTTGCGAGCTCAGAACAGCTCCAAGAATCTTTCAACCACCCGCTCCATATCCCTGAATCTCCAGGCGTTCCTCACTGTGGACGACCTACCGCAGAAGCTGCGAGTTGTCCCAGACGTGGTGCTCGTGGCGGTGCCATGGAGGGCGCCACTTTGTTTGCGCAGTCGCGGCACTGTACATATCCGCCGAGAATGCCGAGTCCCGCGTTGCGAGCAGTGCCGACGAGTCGGTCATGAAGAGAACCAGTGCGCCAGGACTTACACGACCGTTGTCGGCCCAACCCTGCGGGAGAATATCAGCGATCAAATCATGGATGAAGCCGACGCCGAGGAATGGGCGGAAACGGGAGACAGCCGGGTTGCGGGTGAGGCAACGCTGGTAGTGGTCACGCCCGCGATTTTCATACGCAATTTCCTTGGTATTGTAGAAGAGAATGTCATGGTGAGTAAAACGGGTCGGTTAGCCATTTGTGACTTTTTCTTTTTTGAAACGCGATTTAGGATTGTGTGTGTTTATGCGCCAAATAGAGATAACGAGCGCAGGGTCTTTTTTAAACCGATCGAAGGACACACAAAAACCGACAGATACATTATTCAGCTTGGGATTTTAATTGCGTGTTTTATGCAGAAGATAGGTACAAATATTTACCTGTATGAGAACGCAGTGCAAATATTTTGAGCCAAATAACGCACAATTAACAGCTCAGGATGTCGCAAAGGCTTTATCGGAAGGCAACTGCCCGAAGTTTATGCACTTTCAGCGTGATAGCCATGCTAATTTAGACAGAATATACATTTCGATGAAGCTATTTTCAACGTACAATAGCTAAGAAATGAAGCCAGTATAAATCAGAGACCATAGCTTAGTTTTATGCGCGCTAGAAAAAAGAAGACAAAAGCAGCCCTCAATTGGGAACTCTGGAAGTTAAACACGAAACTGCTTGATGACGAACTTTTTGTTATAATGAAAAAGAATGCGTAGAAACTCTACCAACTGCCGACAATAAAAACGATATTTAAACATGGGAACAGTTCATGCAACAAATAAAAATGACTGCTATAGATAGAGCATGAACCTTCCCAAGAGAATAAAGCTCAAAAGAAAGGTAACTGATTGCTTTCTCCCTTTTTGTAACAGTAGATAGCGTGCAAACTGGCAACGTTCGCAAAACAAATAAAGGGGCGTGAAGGGTCACCTAGAGATGATGAATGAGCAGAGTTATAACGCGGCAGTCGTACGAAATCACAATGAGCACTTGTGGTGCGGTGAAAAACCCAGTAAGCATGCACTGGGAGACGAGAAAAGTAATGCATCGAAGAAAAAAATAAAGCAAATTAGGAATGGCAATGCCGTCTAAGCCGACGCAAAAGTAATATAAGCGGGCATTTTTTCAATACTACAGCGAATTGCTGGGACATGAAATGCCTGCAGGGGTACGGTACGACCGTGACTTCTTGGCAATCATGCCAAAGTTAGAGGAAGTAAGTCAAAGTCAGTCTCGAAGCACAGATAACAGGAAGAGAGATAGAAAATACAATCGATGAACTTTGTGCGTGGAAGACCCCAGAGCCCGATGGTATTGGTGCAGCATTCTAGAAAACGTTTAAACGAGAAATAGCAGAGGCCTTGCACAGGGTTATCACACATGCGTATCCGTCAATGCATGTCCCATCTTCTTTCCGGCAAACACACATAGCTCTCATACCGAAAAGCCACGATCCTATTAACCTGGAGAGTGTAACAGGTTATATACCGATAAGCCCTGCAAACGTAGACTTTAAGATTTTTATGAAGGTTTTGTGCGCCGCCTACAGAGCGTAAAAAAAGATATTGTGGTGCCTCACGAAAACCAAACCTGAGCGTTTAAAGGGCGTTCCAGCACAACTAACATTCATGTGATCAGAAGCATTTTAGAGTATTGCGATATGTTTCCAGGCCGAGTTGCAATTCTGCAACTCGATTTTGAGAAGGCCTAGGATCGTTTTCGCATGAATCCTGTACTCTATTCTTGATCATCTGAATGTAGGCTCAGTTATCCTAGAAGCTTTAAGGATGGTTTACAAAGAAACGTACACGAACATCATCGTGAATAAGAACATTTAGGCAAAGGATATGTGTGTGTTCTTCGGTCAAACAAGGTTGAACTTCAGCGGCAATGTCCTTTGCCATTTACCTGGAGCCTTTCTGCCGAAGGGTAAAAAGCAATGACGCAATTCGTGGTTTTCTGCCTGATGCCATCGGAAGTCCGTTTTTCCTGCTTACTGGGAGAAAGCGAGTACCATATGGTGAGACTGGCACTCCTTTTTTCAATGTTCATTGCAAGATGTCCCAATGAAACACCGCGTCAGAGCACTCCAGGTATATATGTTTCTTGTGTGCTATATTATGCTGATGACATCGCGGTCTTATGCAAAAACGAAGGGGGTGTTCGTGAATCTCTCCACGAATGCGATCCGGCTTTGCTAATTAACGAGTAGTGAAATTAATTCTGTAAAAATGCCTAGGATTGTAGGCACTGGGAATGGTACAATGCGCCTGCTTTGTGCCGTACGGTACGGTGGACCAACACCCCAACAAAGTACTAGGGTGTGCCGCTTCAACATCACGTGGACATCAATGAATACCGGAAGAAATAACTCGAGCAAGTGCAGGTGAAAACTAGGAAATGGGGTGGTAGAGATTTTTTAGTTTTCACTCCGGTCCACAGCGTGCAAAATTTTTTCAGGTTGCCAATCGATGGTATGTTCTGCTGGCACTTTATATTTCTAGAGTGAACATTACAAAAAATACAGAGGGTATTTGCTAACTTTGTTTGGGGTAAAATTGGGTACCAATTTTTTTCGGTCGGTTTATAGAGGGGGCCAAGGGCTCAGTGCACTTGTTTTTCTACAAATTGTATCCAGGTTTATATGTTTGCCGGGACCAAAATGATTTGTTTTTGCGCACTGTTTTGCAAGTGACGCTGTCGTGATGCACTGCCTTATTTCTGTGTTTTATTTGAAGAATGACCTACCGCGGTGACTCAATGGCTAAGGCGTTGTACTGCTGAGCAGGAGGTCGCGGGTTCCATTCCCAGCCCCGGCGGCGATTTTGTGAACCAGGCTAAAAAGTAAAAACGCCTGTGTGCGCGAGATTTGGGCGCTCGTTAAAGATCCCCAAGTTGTCAAAATTAATCCGGAGCCCTCCACTACGGCGCGCCTCTTTGCCTGCATTGCGTCAGCGTGTTAAACCCTACAATCAAACAATCAATCAATCGTCGAGCAATGTTCGTCGGCGGAGTCCTCGCGGTTATGTGCGGGAACTTGAAGCAGCCCTTCAGTTTTTGAAGGTTTGCTTTTTCTTTCAGTATCTGATAGTGATATCTAAAATGCAAGTGTATAAAAACCTGATTGAGGTGTGCCTACCTGTGCCATTATCGTTCATTGTATCAGTCGAAGCCAGGACAAGACGTTGTAAAAAGGGTAAAGAAAATGTCTCTCGGGGCTTCCACTAAGTCTTTTTTTTTCAACTCCACAAAGGCACATTACCAGTAAAACCGTTGGCTTAAAAAAAAGGGTATGTTCATTCGAGGAACCTAAAACTGCATGCTATACCCAAGGGTATAAACTATACAACATATATTTCTGGAATGCTCCTACGCTGCGTTTTATTGGGACATCTTGGAATGCACATTTAAAAAAGAATTGCCAGTCTAACCATATGATAATCGCTTTCTCCAAGTAAGCTGTGAAAGTTGAGTCCCATATCACAGGCTGATGTTGTTGAGCCTTCACAGTTTATGGAAACCAAGAATGGCTGATAGACATGCTGACGTGGACACTCCACTGCAAGAGACTATTTCATTGAAAGTGCTCTCATCAGGGAAGTATGCAATCCACAATGTGAGCCACCGGAGTGGCTGCCTGTGATGGATGACTTGGTGTCATTGAAAAGATTTTACCCAAAGTATGACCTCCGAGTGGAGGAGGCTCATTTGACTCAATTGTTGTACTTTGTTGTATTGCCAAGAAGGTAATAAAAAAACAAAAAGCCTAGAATAGCCGAATTGGAAAGGCATTCGAGATCAAATCAAAAGGTGTGGTTTGGGTCCCCACTCTAGACGCGTTTTATTTCTGCCTTTCCAACGTATATTTAAAATGTTACCTTCACTACCGGTCGTAAAAAAGAACCCTATCACACATTACTACCTTTTTGGTAATGTAGACTGCCGTCTTCATCTTTCTTTATTTCCTCAATGAACTATATTTTTGCGAAACCCTAGGTAGGGTTTCGGATATGGCAACTTTGATGCCAAAGTAGCATAAGATGGTTTCCCATGAGTAACCTTCTCACAACAGGTTTTAAATGTTCGAGTCACACCCTGGGAGATGAAAAGAAGTTTCACTTCTCCCCAAGTAGGCAGAGAGGCATAGGCTGTCACCCTCAAGATCAGATACAGTTGTAGTAACTATAAATACACCAGCAAGTAAAGGGGAACACAGTCCCCAGGTAGCCGAATTGGTAAGGCATTCGAAATAAAATAAAAGGCGTGGGTTCGGTCCCCACTCTGGACGCGTTTTTTTTCGTTCCTACGTATGAAAAAATGTTAACTTGAGTAACCGTAGTAAAAAAGAGCCCCAAACACCCCTATGCACCATTTGGCCTTGTAGACTGCCCACTTATCTTTCTGTATTTCTGGAACGAGCCAATCATTTCCTAACTATATTATTCTGCGAAATCCTGGCCATAGTCTCGGTTGTGGTAGCCTTGATGCCAAGGTATAATAAGAGGGTTTCCTGTGAGTTACCTGATATTGACAGGCTGTAGACGTTCGAATCCTACCCCGTGGGTGTAACGAAGGGCCCCTTCTCCCCGTGTAGTCAGAGTACACTGGCTACCACCCTCAAGCATCAGATACATTTTGAGTAAATATAAATACCCCACATTATTAACGAAAACACATTCGCGAATGTAGCCAAATGTCCTTGGAAAGGACAAGTAGAACGAATGTTCTTGAAGAGTACACAAAGGCGGTTTACCGCTCTCCCATATTTTTATGCAAAACGTTGTGAATTGTTTTTATTTCTTGCATGGGGTAAAGAACCCCTTCCTCCGCAATGTTATTTAGGTCAGGTTAGGCCGACTATTGCACCATAATAGTTACCCCATGTCAAAGCTACAACGGAGGAGTTCATGG
This sequence comes from Haemaphysalis longicornis, assembly GCA_013339765.2. NCBI lineage: Eukaryota > Metazoa > Arthropoda > Arachnida > Ixodida > Ixodidae > Haemaphysalis > Haemaphysalis longicornis. Next base: position 23,663 of record JABSTR010000219.1, read on the forward strand.
GTATTCAAAAGAAGTAGTACAATAGACACAATTTCTTTGCGTACCGTTCTCGATGAAGTACTTGACTGCCGTGTCGAGGAAAAAGTTGTATAAAGCCTGGGTCAAATCTGTTTTCCAGTTTTTTTTATACCGATTCATGTTTCCTGAAGGCCAAGGGCAGAACGTTGTGAAACATGTAAAAGCAATGACCATTCCCCCAAGTGTTAAAACATTTTTTTTAAACTGCGTACTAGAGTGTTACCAGTTAAAATTTGATGTTGGAAAGGGTCTGTTTGTGCCATGGGGTGTGGACTGCCCTTCGTGCAAAAACCCCGAAACGGTGGAATAAGTTTTTTTTTTATTGTTGGGATAGGGTGTTTTCTGTTACGTTATTCAGCGAAAATAAAAAAAGGAGTTTCCGTTGAGCCCTTACGGCATTCATTTTTAAGCGGTGGACAACGATAATTGAGTGCCTTATGACTTTGTGATGTTGCTGGTCCTCTACGAAATATGGAGGTCTCGAATGGCGGCTCGGCAGTGTGACGTAAACAGAAAGCTGGCGATGCAAAAGTTCTGGGAGAGTGCCGAATGTATTGCAGAAATGTGGAAGAGTAAACAAAGAACTCGTAAATGGTTGGATGAATATGAAAAGGTTTTGTCTATGCCCCCTTTTTATTCATGTAACGTTGGCTTGAGTGAGGTTAGCTATTTTATATGTACTGATGTTTCTGGGTTATGCCTGAAACCGGCCATAGAGAAAAAACAGCCCAGAGGGCCAAATTGGTAAATCATTGGAGTTCATTTTAGAAGGCGTGGGTTCGGTTCCCACTATGGACGCGTTTTTTTCCTTTCTTACGTAAATAAAAATGTTGACTTCACGAACCATCGCAAAAAAGAACCCATTAAAACCCCTATGCCTAACTGGCATTGTAGATTGCCGATCTGGGGGTCTGGAAGATAAACAACAAACTGCGGAAAGATGAAGCATTCCTTGGCATGGTTTACGCTGGCGGCACAGGAGATCTTTTGCGCTTGAGGGGACATGAACTATGGTTTAAATATGAAAGCTCTAAATAGGACTATAAAATGAAAGCGCTCGAAAGATCAAGTGCCATTAAAAAGAGGGAGAGAGGGACGAGAAGCCTTTGCTTCGCCGTAGCCTGCATCTGGTTTTAAAAGAAGAATGTAATCACCTGGAATGTTTGAAGATGACATTAGAAAGCTCAAAGCACAGCTCGAGTCACGGCCCCGGTGTTGAAAAGACGGTCCACTTCTCCCCGTGTAGTCAAACTGGCACTGGCTAGCACCTTAATATAAGTACCCCCAGAAAATGACGCAGACCCAAGTGCCCAGATAGCCGAATTGGTTAGGCATTCGAGATAAAATCAAAAGGCGTCGTTCGGTCACCCACCTCTGGACGCGTTTATTTTCTTTCCTTCTTATGCATATTTGTAAAATGTAACTTCACTAAACCTAGTAAAAAAGAGCCAAACTACACCCTACGCCTCCCTTATATTGTAGACTGCCGAACATCATTTCTGAAATCCTCAAAGACACCTCTTTCCTAACTATGTTATTCTCCGAAAGCCTAGCAAGTCTTGTTATGGCAGCCTTGATGCCAAGCTAGCATAGGAGGCTTATTCGCCAGTTGCCGGCTCAAGACATGTTGTACATGTTCGAGCTCACGCCCGAGGGTTAAAAAGAAGGTCCCCTTCTCCCCGTGTAGTCATACAGGCACAGGCTACCACCCTTAGGCATTAGACACAGTTCTAGTACATATAAATACCTGAGAAAGTGAAGGAGAACACATTCACCCAGATAGCCAAATTGGTAAGGCATTGGAGATCAAATTGAAAGGCGTGCGGTTGGTCCCCACTATGGGCACGTCTTTTCTTTCTTTCTGTCTTTCATTATCATGTATACTTTAAAATGTAAACTCACTAACCGTGGCAAAAAAGAGCCCAACCACATCCATTTGCCTCCCTTGGCATTGTAGACTGCCGAACTATCTTTCTGTATTTCCTGAAAAAGCCCCTTATTTCCAAACTATATATTTTACAAAAGCCTAGCGAGGGTCTCAATTATGGCAGCCTTCATGTCAAGGTAGAAAAGGAGGGTTTGCCACCACTTACCCGCTCATGACAGGCTGTAGATGTTTGAGTCATGTCCTGGTGTTTGAAAAGAAGGTCCCAACCTCTTCATGTAGCCAGACTGGCTCCGGCTACCACCCTCAAGCATCAGATACAGTTCTAGGAAATATAAATACGCCAGCAAGTGAAGGAGAACACAGCCATACAGGTAGCCGAATAAGTAAGGCATTTGAGATCAAATCAAAAGACGTGGGTTCGGTGCCACCATGGGTATGTTCTTTCTTTCTTTTTGTCTTTATTACAGATTTTTTAAATATGTTAACTAACTAACAGCAGTGAAAACTGAGCCCAACAACACCCCTTCTCCCCTTGCAATTGCAGAGTGCCGACCAATCTTTCTGTATTTTCTCAGCGAGCCCCTTATTACCAAACAATATAATTTTGCGAAAGTCTTGCGAGGGGCTCCATTCTGGCCGCCTTCATTTTAAGGTAGCATAAAGCGACCTATACTTCATATGTTTTGAAATTAATATATATAAACATATAAATTAACATATATTTAAAATTTTAACTTCATTAACTGTAGTAAAAAAGAGCCCAACAACACCCCTATAACTCCCTTGGCATTATACACTTGCGACCTATGCTTCTTGAATTGCTCAACGAGCCCCTCATCTCCGAACCATATTATTCTGCAAAAGCCTAGGGAGGGTCTCGGTTGTGGCAGCTTTGATCCCAAGCTAGCATAAGAGGGCTTCCCACCAGTTCACCTCCCATGACAGGCGGTAGCCGTTCGCGTCACGCCCCGGAAGACGAAGAGAAGGTCCCCGTCAATTCGTGCAGTAGGAGAGGCCCTGGCTACCCCCCTAAGCATCAGATACAGTTCTAGTAAATATAAGTACCCCAGAAAGTGAAGCAGACCGCAGACGCCCAGTTAGCCGAAATGCTAAGGCATTTCAGATCAAATCAAATGGCGTGTGTTCAGTCCCCACTGTGGACACTTTTTTTTTTCTTTCTTATGTATATATAAAAAATGTTAAGTGAACTAATCGTAGGTCAAAAAGAGCCAAAACACCCCTTTGCATCCCTAGGCATTGTAGACTGCCCAACTATCTTTCTGTAATCTTCAACGATCCCCTCATTTCCTAACTATATTTTACTCCGAAAGCCTAGTGAGCGTCTCCGTTTGGCAGCATTGATGCCAAGGTAGCATAAGAGGTCTTCCCGCCAGTTTCTTTCTCATGACAGGTGGCAGACGTTCTAGCTGGCCTCTGCCTGCAAGGCTTAGCAGCCGAGCTCTGTCTACTACCGGAGATAGCGAAGAAGAAAGACGTCGCAACCAGCAGCATGGTCAACCAAGCCAATCCTCTCGTCGTTCTACAGCAACCTCGGGAGCCCCCATCATTCCGAGCATCGCCTGGCGAATATCCGAAAGAGTGGCTTGAGAAGCTGGAGCGCAAGTAACGATAGTTTCACCTCGGACTCGATGGAGATTAAAAGCATGTTCACTTCACGACTGTCGTACGGAGATTCAACGCGACCGCCGCGACCTGACCCAGAAATTGTGCGGAAGTGAGAACTCACCCCGAGAAGATGGATAACTTGCCCTGAAGAACTGAAGGCTTGCCTTCGTGATTCCAACTCGCACTGCTAAGCCGTCGGAGCAGCTGGCCACTGTTCTTCGACGCCGACCTGCTCTCGTCCCCCGCCGTATCTGCCCTTAACAGACGCCGAGCTAGATCTTGCGAGGATTCTTCTTCGACGCACCTCGTCCCCGCCCTGACCAGCGACCACTTTAGATCGACGAGTATCTCTCTCAAACAAGCCTTGGCCCTGCCCGTTTCAACCGCTCGCCAGTGCCCTTCCGAGCACCTTTAAAAGATGTCACGAAGTGAGAGTCGATGCAGTTGTCTTCAAAGAAAACGAGTTTGTTAGAGCAAACTTGTGCTCCCCTAACAACTCCAAGAATACACAGGCGGCGAGAAAGCAGAAAAAAATGACGTGCGTGGTCGAGCGTCGGGGAGTGAAATGGAATGCCGCGGCGTCTGTTCTGCGGGCTTTTTATGTTTACGGGCGACTTTTTCTCGAACCTTCGATTTATAACCAGAACAAAAAATATTCAAGGTTGTTCACGTTAGTTCTGAATGCTCTCTCTATAAAAGGGAGATAACACATTTGGCATAGAAAGGAAGAATTGAACCCACGCTTCCCTTCGCACGCAGATAACACAGACCAGGGTTATCTGTGTGTGAAGCCAAAACATAAATAAACACACCCAAAATAATAATGAGGACACAGTCGCGCAAATAGCCGAATTGGTAAGGTATTGGAGATCAAATCGAAAGTCGTCGGTTCGTTCCCCAATATGAGCACGTGTTTTTCTTTCTTTTTTTTTATCTCTCTTTCTTATTATATTTCGAAAAAGTGTTAACTCCAATAACCGTACTAAAAAGAGCCTAAAACCCCTATGCCTCCTTTGGAGTCGTAGACTTCCCACCTATGGTTCTGTATTTCCTCAACGACTCCCTCATTTCCAAACTATATTATTCTGCGAAAGCCTGGCGAGCGCCTCAGTTCTGGTGCCCTTGATGCCTAGGTAGCATAAGAGGGCTTCCCACCATTTACCCACATATGACCGGCTGTAGAGGTTCGAGTCACGCCCCGGGGGTTGAAAAAAAGGTCCCCTTCTCCCCGTGTATTCGGACTGGCACTGGCTACCATCTTCAAACATGAGGTACAGTTCTAGTAAATATAAATACCCCCGCAAGTGAAGGAGAAGAGAGTCTCTCAGGTAGCCGATTGTGCTTCCGGTTATGCCAGCGTCCGGTCGCAGAATGTGGAGCTCCGCCAAAGCAGCAGCTTCAGTGGGACTTTCGACCCATGGTAACAGGATTTTTGCCCAATATTCCCAGGACTACGAAGTACTTTTACCACAGTTTCCTACAGGCCAGGCGGTGGTAAACACGGTGTTTCTGCATGCGGACGTGAGTGCCAGCCCTTACCGCGTAGAGGATTTTCGCGAAATGGTGGCTCGTCTGGCGCTGCTTCCCGATGTTTTGGCACTGGGGGCGTATCAGATGAGTCACGTCTGTGCGGTGATGTTCAAGTCAGTGGAAGTAGTGAAGAAAAGTTTGAAAGCGAACGACAGTTAAGGTAAAAAACAGACGCTGCATTGTTATCGACCCGAGCAACCAGGAAGCACGTCTGAAGCTACATTGGCTTCTGCACAACGTGCCAGACCAGGCAGTGCGCGCTGCGATGGCGCCTTAGGGGCGTGTGGTGAGCTACGCAGAGAGCGTTGGCGCGTTGACGGAATTTAAGATACAGGTCCGACGCGGCGGTCGGTGACTGAAACTGAAGGCCAGAGTGTCTCTGGGTGACCTGCCACAGGAGCTACGCGTGGTGGGCGATAAGGCCCTCGTTGAAGTCACCGGGAGGGCGCGGAAGTGTTTGCGCTACAACACGAAGGGCCACGTTGGCCGGGAGTGTAAGGTGCCACATTGTTCGTCGTGCCGTCGCTCGGGGCACAAAGCGGCAGCCTGCCTCAAGTCCTACGCTAGCGTTTCCGGGCCTTCGAAGGACGAAAACCTCAACGAAAACCTCATAGACAAGAAAGAGACGAAGAGGAACATGAAGGTGCGGCCGTAGCTGTTTCCATGCTCCGTGTTATTTTTCCAGTTTCGTACAAAATTCTACGTTTCCATAAATGTTCTATGTGCACTGCAAAGCGAGAGATACTCTATCACTACGGGAAACCAGAAAAAGCAGGTGAGAGGATTCAAAACCCTGCATTTTTCTTCGCCACGGCGGTAGTCAACCAAGATCATTGGCAAGAGCGTCACGCTCGGAAGCAGAATACAAAACGCGTGAGTGCAACTCGTAAATCAAATGAAGAGACTTATGTAAAGGAACACTTCAGTCCTGTCATAAGACTACCGGCGTTTGCCTTTAGTTCTTCAAATCAGCATTTGGAAGACATGCCTCAATTTTGCAAGCTGGAAGAAACTACGCTTAGATGGAAAGGATGGTACTATAGAAAATGAAACCTCACCTCAAGTTTCAGGAGTAAATGAAGGCATTGACGCCGACAATACTCCCTTCACTCTTGTAATTTATAGGAAGCAGAGGATACAAGGCATTCCGGTGGCGTTTAGGTCGTTGAACACGACTCTAAATTTCTGGCATGTAAACCCTAATCGGGTTGCGTCGGAGAATATTTCTACTGCGAAGGAGAAGGTCCAATCATTCCGAGTCAATAAGAATTGCTCATTTGCAGTCACTGTGGCATCTATCTCTTCCGCAAAACACTTACTATCATTAACCTCTATAGCAGGAATAAGTGTCAAGCCATCAATTCCGGAGTCTTACACCCGTAATGTCGGGAAAATACGTTTCGTTAAACCAATACACCGATCATCAACTTTTCGGTGTTTTGCCTGTTCGTCGACAACCGCGGTTCAAGCGCAAAGAGGATGGTTCTATTGAAGCATGCCCAGCGACAACAGTGATACTACAGTTCCGTTCTGACCGAGTGATGCCAGAGAGGATATTTCTGGGCTTTACAAGTCACCCCTTAGAGGAATATTTTCGACTGGCAGTACGCTGTTACAATTGCCAGAGATTTGGTCATATGGCGAGAAATTGTCGCCAAACGCGTCGATGCAAAATTTGTGCGCAAGGTCACGGCCACAAACAATGTAATGTGCTCCGACAGCCTCACTGTGCTAATTGTGGAGGAGATCACGCTGCTTCGTTTTCTGGTTGTCCTCTGCACAAACAGGCTTCACAGCTTCGTAAAGAGGAGCTTCTTAATGAACCAAGATCTCGTTTCAAGATGGCACTACCCAATCCTGAAGAGTCAACCATGTGCAACTTCCCCTTCCACGAGCCAAGCCTGAAGTAGTCTACCATGTGCAACTTCCCCCTCCACGAGCCACAGATAACAGCCAACCTACACAAAACAAAGGTACGTGTCTGCCCTTCAGAACGCACATATCCAGCGTTAAGAACATCACAGGCCCTCCCGCGACCAGCGATACTCCAGGATTCCGCGAAAGCGCTTCCATCAGCAGACATCTCCCCAAAGTCTCAGGCTGGAGCAATGCCTGAGTCGGCGTCCACTAATACCAACGCCTTTTCAATGGATAAATTAACTTCCCAATGTTCTTTGCTGCCATTGCAGCCATCATGGCAGCAGTACCACAAGCAAGCAACGTACCCGAGTTAAAATCGGTCCTCGCCATCGACCCTTTACTGTGTTCACTACATTCCCTGGTACCTCGAAATTGTGACAATGAATAACTGGTATACGAACACCATTATATTTCAGTGGAATGCAAACAGTTTGCGATCAAAATGTGATGATTTCCGTAAATTAGTTCCTCAGTTCAATTTCCCTATTCTTTGCATTCAAAAGCCTACCGTAACGGGCACCTTTCGATTAGCAAATTCTTTGCTACCTGGAGCAGCAGAGCAATGATATGTGTTCGAAAGGACTACCCTTCTTATGTGCTTGAGGTCAGCAACTCGGATGTTGTCGAATATGTTGCCTGTAAGGTCTCTTTCGGCAGCATTTCTATCACTGTTATGAGTGTATACCTCCAGGGTGCCTGCCGTGTTACTGTGGATACACTGACCCGCATGTTTCAGTTACGACGAGTAATGTAATATTATGCGGAGATTTCAATGCTCACAATTCAATCTGGGGAATTGATCACTGCGATGCCCGCGGATATGTCATTGAGTGCGCTGCCGACAGATGTAATTTGACAGTTCTAAACGATGGGTCCCCGACATTTCTTCGGAGATTTCGGTACACCGAGCTCCATTTATATGTCTTTGTGCTCCCAGGACATCTTGAACGTAATTGGCTGGGCAATAGATGTTGAAACCCGTGGAAGTGATCATTTCCCTATTTTAGTAAAGCATTCTCAGCTGTGCACTAGTGCGCCTAAGAGGTACGCTAAGCTCACAAACTAGCAGCGGTTCTGTCGTCACAGTTCCGCGAATATTGGTTCACATGTGGATATTGAAAATTTCACACAATTTATACTTAGCACCTTCCGGACGTGCACGCGTGCAGTCACCGTTCCAGACCATTACGCTGCAGTTGACAGTAAATATGAGCGTATCCGTGCTCTTAGAAGGCGAGCGGAGTGACATTATCGCCTAACTGGGAGTGTCGAGGATTACAATCAGTGCAAAAAATTTACTCCATTACACGGCGTCATCTTCAAAGGCTAGGAAGAAAACGGTGGCGTGATTTCTGCAGCTCGTTATCACCAGTTACCCCCTGTCATAAAATTTGGACAGTTATAATGTCCTTCTTTGGATCAGTAGCCCAGAATTACCCTTTCAGAGCTCTTGCTGTTTCCCTAGGGCACGCGGAGAAAACTTTAGCTGATGAATTTTGTAAAATTGTAATTCAACCAGGTGTCGAGACGAACTCTCTGGAATATAGAACCTTCGGGCAGTTTGCCAACGACGAGGTACATCAGAAGATCCACCTCCAGCACCAGGAAATAGATTGTCCTTTAACGATCAGTGAATTACAAAGTGCATTTGCTTCATGCCCAAACAAAATGGATCCGGGGCCCGATGGCATCACGTATGCCAATGCTTAGGAATCTTGGTCCAACGGGTACGTCCACACTGCTAACTTTATTCAAACACATTGTGGAGTCAAGAAGCTGTTCCGGAATCTTGCAAGACAGCGCGTCTCAAAGCAATTCTTAAGCCGGGCAAGACAACATTGTCGCTTGAGTCTTTCCGTCCAGTGAGCCTGACAAGCTGTTTGTGCAAAGTTATTTAGAAAATGATTGCGGCAAGGCGTCAATGGTGGTGTGATGTGACACAAGTGTTCCCTGAATGCATGTCGGATTTCGATGGAAGCGTCATCAATTGACGCAGTACTTGAATATTTTGACATAGTTCGAGCATGAGCGCAGCCATGGAACATAACAATTGCGGTTTTTTTTTATATACAGCGCCCGTTTGACACTGCCTATCAAATTCATATCCTGAAAGTATGTTACAGATGGGCATACATGTACGAGCTCTGAGATATATAAAAGAATGTCTTACCAACAAAACATTTTTCATGGAAACTACTAACGGTCGTACTTTCGAGCACGTCCCTTTCAGGGGGTACCACAGGGTAGTGTCCTCAGTCTTTTCTATTTGTTGTGTTCATGGTCAACGTACCACGCAGATTGCCACCAGGTTTGCAGCATTCCAGTCTACGCCGACGATGTCTGCATATCGGCGTGGGTCCCAATCCTCTCGTCTTCAGTCAATCTTACAGGAAGGTTTTAACTAGTGTGCCGAAACTTCTAAAAGAGTGTGGGATGACGTGATCTTATACAAAAACAGCCAGTGTTGCCTTTCACGAGAAAGAAACCTAAAACCTTTCATTCTAATCCTGAAGGATCAACCTATTAAATCAGTAAAGAACATCTGTTTCAGGACGTAACATTTAGATCGGGAACTTTCCTGGGCTGCCCACATCAAGGTGCTTGAAGGAAATGTCAATGCAATTATTAATATTATTCGTAGGCTTACGGGCACATCATGGGGTGGATGTACATCATTACTACTACAGGTTCACTCTGCATAATTAGAGCAAAGAATTCGCGTATTCCAGCGACAATTCTGCACCGGCTTTCCAACACCGCTGAAGAAAGACTTGAAAGGTTGCTGGCTAGAAGTTTGCGCGTTTGTTTAGGTGTTCCTAGACCATCGTCAAGTCGTCTTGTAATTGTTGAAGCTCTCAGCCTTCCTTCCAAGTGATGCGAACTGTAGAAACGTGTCGGCATTTTTTTATTATCAACCCAGCATTCCCACCATCATCTTAAACAAGGTCCTTTAGACAGGAAAGGTTGTAGGATGCACAGGACACTTGAGGCAAATATTAGCCTTCTACTTATGTACGAGGTTTGGACAGTTAACCCTGTCTATCCGCCATGGCTTCTTTCAAGTCCTGCTATTCAGTTGACTGTGCAGGGTCTATTCCGAAAAAAGGATTTGATGCTGTGGCCGCGTAGCAACTGTCTCTTCGTCAAATATATATGCTCTACCCGGGCTTCAAACATGTGTACAAAGACGGGTCTTGTCTACGTACCTCCTCTACATGTGCATTTGTAAACCGAGCCTACACTATTAACACAAAATTAGGCTGTCCCGTTACATTTCGTCAACTACGCAGAGCTTTACGCTGTTCTGTTGCCTTGCGGTTCATCGGAAGTGTGGCAGTTCCACAAAATTAGTTGATTCTTTTTGACTCTCAAGCAGCATTAGCACTATATGAAACACACTAGCAATGCTTTCAACGATTCATTTGTGTATGAAACTTTCAAAGCAATAACTAGAGCCTCTGAGTTGCACCATGTTGTGTTTCAATTGATTACTGGCCACTGCATTATTCCCGGCAATGCAGCGGCAGATGTGGCAGCTAGCCAAGCGCACCAACTTCCAACCTCCGACATATTGCCCCTCTACATTTCCGACTTGCGACATATTTTAACCAGAGCCAGTGACAGCATTTGCCATGCTACATGGTTTGATCAACGGTCCCAAAGCAGCCTGCTCTTTGAGGTTCATCCCTTACTGCGATTCCAAATTCCAACACCTACATCCAGAGGCTCAGAGACGCTATACACCGCTAACATATTGGCACTGCTTACACAATGCATTTTCTCCACAAAATCGGCAAAGTTCAGAGTGCAAGATGTTTATGTGGTCATCCTAATAGAGCGATTCATCATGTAATCTTAGAATCTCGTCCACATGACGATGCCAGGAGGAACTTTAAAGGTGTGCTCATGTCCTTAGACAATAGGCAGTTTAACCTCGCCAAAGTTCTCGGACCATGGACAACACCCAGTCAGCGACAGCGTTCTTTTTCTGCACTTCAACTCTTTCTAAAGACAGCTTTATTAGGACTTTATTAGTATGAAAGGTACCTCTACTTTGGTATTATTGCGCTTAGAGTCTCCAACCATGACTACCAACACTACGTTTTATTGCGTTTCTCGTTGTGCAGTTTTTCCTTCCTCCAGTCTGTACTGCATATTTTGACTTCTTTAGTGTGGAATTTGTTTGTAATATTCGGTGTGATTTGTGATCTGCTGTTTAGTGTGAAGTTCCCCTAACCACCATCAAGTGTCTATCATAGTTGATGACTTCCATTAAAGGAGCACTGACACCATTTTTGGGAAAATTGCAATTTTCCTTCACTCAACAGTGTTTGCAGTGGATTGTGGGCATCGTGACTCTATGAACATTGCAAGAACTCTCAAGCCGTTCGGGAGCAAGAGCAGCGATTCCTTCGCCGGGAACCAGGAAAAATGTGTTTGCAGTGATTGATTTGAACATTGAAGAACTCTCCAGCAATAGCTTCCTTCGCCGAACTGGCCTATGAATTTGAGACTCTTGAAATGCCTATTAAGAACAGTAACTTACGCGATAGGGACTAGCCGGCGCTTCTATAAAGCGTCAACCACTCCTATTTTTTCACCAGGTAATAAAGAAGAAGAAGACCTCACAGATGAGGCAGACCGAAGGAGAGAGAGAGAGAGAAAGAGGGAGAACCACTTTATTTTACGGCTGAGACAGGGTGAGGTGGTGGCGGAGGCCCAGAGGTTCTCCGCATCCTGTAGGGCCCTGGAGGACGAGGCGGGTGGTGGGTGTCAGGGTTCGCGCTCCACAGGGTACGCTCCCAGTGGGAGGGTGTAATGGAGAAAGAGAGAAAATGGGAGCGCGAGCACTCCAACAGAGAGTGTTGCTGCAGTCCCGGACGCCGGAGGAGACCGCAGCAGGAGTCACCGGTCGGGCGGCAAAGGAGTAAGCACCTGCGGAACGGGTCGAGGTCAAGGTTGGCCAGCGCGGTCTAGAAAATGAGCCGCCCGGTCAGCCGAAGATGCCTTCGCAACGCACAGCGCGAAGGAGGCTGGCTGCTCGGAGCAGCAAGCCAGGGTACGACGGCGGCTTTGGAGATGGCACGGACGTCCTGCAAATTGACCTCAGTGAGGGCCGCCGCGAAGCGAACTCGCGAGAGTAACGACTCCGGACAAAGCGACGGACTCACCCGGCGGTGACGAGCTACCTGCCAAGGCGGTTATAGTGAGAAGTTTGAGCTTTCAAACGATGTCCAACGTCCCCTCAAACCGCACAACGCCCTAGGCTACGACCACCTTCTCAGCACGATGCTTCGAAAGGTAGTCGGGAACTTTTTCATCTGTGTCTGGTGTTGCACTGCTCTAGCGAAGCAGGAGCGAACAAAACTGAACTACGTAGTTGGGACCCGGGTGTACTTTTGGAGCGTCTTGGGAAGGAAGGGTGGGGAATGTCACAGGGGCAAGTAGAGCACTGTGTTTAGTTCTGCCCATAAATCGATCAGAGAGTTTGGAGTTTAACATATGTATATATGAATGTAGGTATAAGCGTATGTATGAGCAAAGTATCTTCTTTTTTGTTGTTGTCGTCGATTTTTGGAATGCGTGGACGTAAGTGCTACACGGTGATCCCCATCGCGTCCTTGGAATGGTTTATTTAGTATAGCCTATACTCGTGGCCACGCCTAATGTCAGGGGGATTGCGGATCGGAGACATCGAGGTCAGTTGTACCACCTACTTGTAGACAAGGATCTGAATATTGTCTCGTTGCAAGAAATCCAGGTCGAGAGAGAGGATCAGAGGATGCAGCCGTTCATGTCGCGCTATAACGTCTGCGTTTCTCACGCAGTTGGATTCTCGCGGGGTCGCGCGTGTTTAATACTGCGTTTTTTAGGGGCCACCCTGGCAACCGTCACTGCACCTGTTTGGGGGTGGTTTCTAGTGTGCCATTTGGTGTTGTCATCAAATGAGCGGCGTGTTTTTTGCGTGTAGGGACCAACCAAAGTCGCTGAAAGGAAGTTCGTTTTTGAGAAAATTAGAAAGGTGTGGGAGACATACCGGCTGGTAATCTTACTGGGTGACTTTACTGCGAGTGTTCTGCACGTCACAAAAGTATCCCGTCCCCTTTTTGGATGCTAATACGGCAGTACTAAGTAATATTGTCGCAGCCTTCACACTAGAAGACGCTGGTGGTAGTGTCGGTAGTAATGGCCGCCTACAAGTACACGCATTTCCAAGGCATTAGCCATGCGCATCTGGATGGGGTGTACGTATCGCTTAATCTACTGCCGCTGTGTGAAGAATACCGTGTTATACCTGTCTCGTTCAGCGATCACTGTTTAGTATCTCTAAAGTGTGGTAGGAACGCGAAGCGGCGAAATGCGTTTGGTGGGGCTTCTGGAAGATGAACAATAGGTTAGTCGAAGACGAAACATTCGTGGAGGCAGTGAACACTTGCGCACGAAAGATTGTCGGCAGTGATGAAGACGCGAACTTCGGTTTTAAATGAGAACTCTCTAAACGAGGAAAATAATGAAAGCCCTCGAACGATCGGGGGCAATGAAAAATGAAGGTAAACGCAAAGAAAGCCGTGCTATGAAGTACGCTTGATGTTTTTGTTAGAGAAGAATGTAAGTCGTCCGGTAGGTTCAAAGGCCGACATACGAAGACTGAAGGTGCAGCTGAAAGAACTTAGATAAAGAAAAGTATCACGGTGCACATGTACGCGCAAGGGCTGAAGAGTTGCTATTCGGTGAAGCATCTACAAAAAGAGCACTGAGTTCAGAGAAACGAATACGCACGTAGAATTGAGATAGCAGATATAAAGTACGATGGCTTAAGGTGTAAAAACCAGGCAAGCATCGAGCGTAGTCTCTTTGAGTACTATGAGAAGTTGTTCGCGCGTCAGGTTATCTTTGCTGTCAGGTTCAAAAAATAATTTAGGCGTTTGTTGCAACGCCTGCGCGAACAAAAAACAGCAGGTCTCGAAAGCCATGTAACAGTAGACGAAATCAAGGGAGCCCCCTCACGAACTGAGCCCATGGAAGGGCCCAGGCCCGGATGTACTGAGCTAAGCTTTTTATAAAACGTTCAAGGAGGACATCAGCCCAGTTTTGAGTAAAGTTTGCGCCTAGTCTTACCAAACAGAAGAACTACCTCCATCCTTTCTTGTGTCACACACAGTCTTTATATCGAAATCAGAGGACGATAATGAACTGAGGGAAATATCTAACTACCGCCCAATCAGTTTACCTATTGTTGACTGTATGATAATATTGAAAGTATACGCTACCCGCTTGTAGAGTTTATTCGGAGACATTGTCGGACCACACCAAACTTGTGAAATAAAGGGACGGTCAAGAGTAACGAACATTCAAACGCCAGAAGTGTTCTTGATTGTTGTGGCAGCATGCAAAGTGCTCTGGCCATGCTCGAGATGCACCTTCCAATTGCGTTTGACCAGGTATACCATGAACTCCTTGATACATGTGACCGGATGTAAGCGTAGGAGCTGTTTTTTGCGAGGGAGTATGGTTGGGATAAAATTGGTGTTGCACTCGGCTTGTTGTGGACAAAACGACCAACAAACCCATTGAGGTTCAACAAGCCTTGCGTCAGGGCTGCGCTTTGTCACTGTTGCTATTTTGTGTCTTCATTGAAACGTTTTGGTTAACCGTCAAAAGATTTGAAAGCATCAATAGGTTTTCATTAGATTCAGCTGAAGTGCGTGTGTTGGCCTACGCTGATGACATTCCCCTTTTTTGTTGATGGAAGCACCTGCGTTGCTGTAAACGCTCTGATACTCTTTTGCAAATATAGTGGCAGTGGAGTAAACTGGCCAAAGTGTTTAGGATTTTCGCATTGGGACTGGGAAAGTGCGCCTAGTGTGTTTGAATGCACCAGCTGGCAGGCGACGCCAGGTAAGTACATGAAAGTGCCCCTATAAAACAATGAAGACAGTGACCCTCACTCTCGCAGCAGACCGCGGAACTGTGCGAAAAAGCTGAGAAATAGAAACGCAGTGGTCTTTTAATGTTTGCCAGAGCATCAGTATGCAACCTATTTTTGAAAAGCAAACTGTGGTACGTAGTTCAGGTGCTGCACTGTTCGCGTTCTCACGTACAATCCCTGGACCGGGTGTTTGCAGTGTTGATCTGGGAATTGCTATGGGAAAGGACAAGCCAGACGAACTTCTTCGGGCGCGTGCTCCAGGGGGGTCGGGGCTTTCTTTTGAAATTTGCTTTTGCAGCAAGTCGCCAATCGTTTTTTAGTTCTTACGTGACGTGGACGATTCTTTCCTGCGCAAAGTTTGTCAGCTCAAGTTATCAAGGCCATTATGTGAATTTGTTGTAACGTCTGCACACTTTTCAGGTCGGAGTAATCAAAGGGTGCTCCCGTGGAGTGGTTCAAACGACCGTGTTTTTGCGTGCACGTTTTAGTACAGAGTACGTATTTAGTGTTACGCGGAAAAGTTGTACCGTGATTTGCAACACTCTATTACCTCTGCCATTGTATACGTCAATGTAGCATTCACGGCAAGGACAGGACGTTCTCAAACGTGTAAAACGAATGGCGGTACAGCCATGGGTTAAGTCGTTCTTTTTTAAACTGCATGGGGTGTCCTCCCTGTAAAAACATGGCAGAAATAGACGGATTTTTACTTGCCATATTGGGGTTAAATGCTAGCCGCCGTGTATGAAACCCAAAACAGTATATTATGTTTTCCTCGAGAGATATTTTTTGCGACGTGCTTCTTCTCACCTTAAAAAGGACTTTCCCCTGGACGCACTAGGGATGAGATTCCAGAAAATTGAGACTGACAATTGGGGTACCATCTGACCTGGTCATCGTCAAGGATTTGCACGGAATTTGGAAGTCGCGTAGGGCCATTCGTCATCGTGACATTGATGCCAAACTTTCGAAAGAATATTTTGCTGATACCGTACGATCGATGATTGAAGTGTGGAAGGCTCAACATGACCCGCCAGTGTGGCTGTCCATGATGGAGACACTAACAGACCTCAAGCAATAATAACCGCTTTTTCTAGCTATGGACACCCACTGGATCAATCGGAGATCAGGAAGGGGCACTTCAAATGGCAAATGACACCGCCCAAAGATATCTCCAATCCAGAGGACTGGAGTGCGCCCCCGAAAAGTCCGGTTTACTTGCGCTCAGCAAGAGAACTACCCGCAAGACCGCACACAGAATACCAGAACCAGAATTATATATAAATAATCACCCTGTCCCTAACGTCCCCCACCTTCGGATATTGGGCCTCATAATACCTAGAGACGGATCTAGCTTGCAAGCGATACCACACTTACAGTGCACACTTAACCAGCTCATGCGCATCATCCGCCGCGTCTCCAATCGTCGCTTCGGACTTCTCGAACACGACACCCTACGCATGGTCCAAGCCATTCTTATCAGCAGGATAGCGTACGGCACGCCATACCTGGCCCTGAGACCACAAGAAATACGGAAACTCGACGCCACCATACGCCAGGTCTACAAGACCGCTATGGGGCTCCCAATGAGCACGGAAAACAAGAAACTTTTGGAGCTAGGGGTCCACAACACCTGGGAAGAAATACAAGAGGCCCACCACGCATCTCAGATACGCCGACTACAGATCACGCCCACGGGAAGAGCAACACTTCTCCGTCTACACTACAACGTCCCACCACGACAAGATCAGAAGATTCGAATCCCAGCAGACATTCGGCAACACATCCGCGTAGCCCCTCTACCCCGAAACATGCACCCGGTTTTCAACAAACAACGTCGCACGGCACGAGCTCGATTAATTCATAAGGACAATCACCATCTATCATGCAGTCGATACACAGATGCATCGCCGTACCCTCATCAGAAAGCGCATGCAGCCTGTGTCGTTAACACGCAAGGCACAGAACTGGCAGCAGCGACCGTTCTCACCACTTCCATCGAGACTGCTGAGGAGTGTGCCATCGCCCTTGCTGCAACAACAGACGAGGAATTTCTTACTGTTATAACTGACTCACAGACTGCCTGCAGAAACTTTTTAATTGGCCGCATATCTCAACCCGCACTGTACCTTCTTCGTCAAGTAAGAAGACTACCAGAAATTAATATCATCTGATCACCCGGCCACAAGTCCCTCCAAGGGAACGAGGCGGCACACGCCGCTGCCCGTGCTCATACATACCGGGCCGTTACCTCAGAGGGAGAAACCAACGACCGAACTGCTTCAAAGCCAGCACCACTCCACACGTACACCGAAATCTTAGCTCACTACAAAAACGACCGCCGTCGCTTCCCGCCACCTCATTCACAATTAACGCGCGACGAAGAAACCACTTTCCGGCGCCTACAAACCAATTCGTATCCCCATAACACCCTACTAAACGCTATGTACCCCACCCAATACCCTGCCACCTGTAACTTCTGCCCTGTTGCTGGTACCCTATACCATGTGGTATGGGAGTGCCAACGGACCCCCACTCTAACCCCAAATCCCAACCCTACCTATGAGCAGTGGGTGGAGCAGCTGACCAGCTCCGAGCTCTCGGACCAGCGCCGACTGGTGGAACGGGCCCGGACGGCCAGCCAGCTCCAAGGCATCTTGGAATGAGGATGCCTCTCACTGGGTGGAGGCCCTACGAACATCCTCCTGCTCACCATTATAATAAATGTTTGTCTCTCTCTAGCAAGGTTTTTGGTTAGCAGTTTTTATCGTTATCTTGTTTTATGCTTGTTTGGTTGAAGTGGTGTTAACCTAATGGCAATAAAAAAAAGCCCAGGTTGCCAAATTTGTAAGGAGATACGAGATCAAATTATAAGGCGTTGGTTCGGTCACCACGCTGGACGCGTTTTTTTTCTTCGTTTGGTACGCCTATTTAAACATGGTAACTTCAAAAACAGCACTAAAAAAGAGCCTAACAGCACCCCTATGCCTCCCATGGCATTGTAGACTGCCGAACTATCATTCTGTATTTTCTAAACGAGCTCCTCATTTCTAAATATAGAATTTTTAAAAACCTATCAAAGGTCAGGATTCTGGCAGCCTTGATGTCAAGGTATCGTAAGAGGGCTTCCGGCTTGTTACCCGCTCATCGCAGGCTGTAGATGTTCGAGTCACACCCGGAGTTGGAAACGAAGGTTCAATTCTAACCGTGTACTCAGAGTGGCACTAGCTACCATAGATACAGATCTCAAGCAATAGATACAGTTCTACTAAATATAAATACCCCAGCAACGAAAGGAAGACATCGTGACCCATGTAGCCGATGATTCCACTTCTTGCCACCGAGGTGAGCGGACGTGGGAACATGAGCTCTCCTAGAGCGGATACAGCACGCCGTCAGGGCTGCGGAAACAGGCATGCTGCTAACGAAGACCAGGAGAATCATGTCATGCTGCTATGTGTCCCAAGAGGTCGTTCGCTAAATAATACTGTGTTTTAAATGCAGAGCATTTCTTTCACTCAAAATGTCACCCGTCCGTTGGCGATCGGCGTCCGCAGCCAGGCAGCACGTGCGCCCCTCCCCCGCTACTCCTCGCTCTCAACAACAGGTGCGGGCGCGCATGCACGCGCTCCGGAGCTGAAAGAGGCGTTGCAGCAGCAGGTGCTACCTCCTCTCCCTCTACTGCGCGCGCTACGAATATAAAGCGGGTATCGGCGTGGATCACTCCATTCTACTCCTGCGCTCTGTTCTTCTTACTCTCAAGTTTGGTCGTCATCAACGGGTCCTGCACAGACCTCGTCTTTGCGTCGACGACGTCGACCTCCTTGTGCGTCCAACCCCTACTCCCGGACCCCTTGACCGTCCACTTCAACGACCACAAGGCGGTCGTCCTCCGCCTGCACCTAAGCGACGAATACTACTACTACTTCTACAACGGTGCCAAGGCATTCCTCCCCCGAGTGCCCACGGAGAGGGACCCGACTAAATCCAGAGGCATTCCCCATCGTCAACGCGCGGAATCAACACGCCTCCCCGACTGCCCTCTTGAGATTTATAATAAGAAAAAAAAGAAAAGAAAGAAAAGAATAATAATAAAGATCCAACCGATTGCCCCGCAGAGAGGGTGGGGTGCAAACAATGGCCATAAATAACACGTTACGTACTTACGTCTTTCGTCTCTCTCTCTCTCTCTCTCTCTCTCTCTCTCTGTCGTCTCGCAACCCAACTACCGAACCCCTACGACAACAACTACAACTACCACCGCCAACTACCACAACCTACGCCATGTGACCATCCCCAATGCTGTGCGTTTACTCGTGTCCCTCTCGCGGGTGCACGCGACGGAGGTTTTTTTACACGCTGACTTCAGCGGCCGACCTTATCGGGTACAAGATTTCCGGGACACTTTGATTCATCTGAAGCTGCTCCCAGATATTCTCGCGCTGGAGCATATCAGATAAACACGTTTGGGCGATGAAGTTCAGCAGCGCGGACGCAAGAAGAAAAATGGTGCAAGCCAAGGAAGTCACCGTGAAAGGACACCGCTGCGTCGTTATCGACCCCAGCAACCAGGATGTGCGATTTAAGTTGCATTGGCTACTGTACAACGTCCCGGACGACGACGTGCGCGTTGCCCTTGTCGAGTACGGCAAGGCTGTCAGCGTGACGAGGGAGCGCTGGCGTGTTCACGGCGTCGCCGACAAAGGTTGGGCGACTCGCTGGGTGACGCTTCAGCTGAAGCCAGGTGTCAAGGCCGACGACCTACCCCATCAGCTTTGCGTTGCTGGTGACCAAGCCCTGCTTGTGTAGCCTTAACGGGTGCCCATGTGTCTGCGTTGCCACTGCTCCGGTCACGTAAGACTTGAGTGCCATGCACCGCGCTGTGGTGTTTGTCGTCGGTGGGCCACGACGATACCCAGTGCGTGAAGACGCTCGCGAATGTGGCAGGGCCCGTGACCAACGAGCAAGGCTCCGAAATCGTCATGGACGAAGCGGAGGCGGAAGCTGCTGTGGCAGGTGGAGGGGAAACGTGGCCCACCGAACCACCTGTACACAGGTGGACCCCGCAACGAAGGAACCGGCCCTGCAAGGCACTCCGGGTGCTGTGGGCGTCACCTGAGATCAAATCAATGAAGGCAACCCAATGGAGGAGTCGGGGCCGCTGAAAATTAACCCGCGCGGCAAGAGAGACAAGGACGAAGAAGACAAGTTGGGAGCAGTGCTTAAAACACCGCGCTAGGAGGACAATAGCAGCGGTGAGAAGCCTTCGGCTACCACGTCTGCGGAACCGCAAGGGAAACGTTCGGGCCGACGGTCTTCCTTCAAGCCGAAACCCAACGTGACAAAATACCATACCGCGATGGCAACGCCCCCACATTAACGAGGAACAGCTACGAGTGTTGTGTGGTGAAGTGATGGACCATGTGAACCTGTACCACGTTCGACACGGAAAGGCGAGCTCCGAACACGAAGTGCAACTAGTTGGTGAGGTCAAGATTCACTGCAAATAATATTCAGGTCATTACGTACGCTAAGCGTTTTGGGGGGAAATGTTTCTTGTAATGGCACACATTGTTGGTAATAAAGTATTTTGTACGCGCCTAACCTATTGTCAATAGCCGATAAAGGTCATCTATTGTGTGTGGGCACGATAAATGTTCGCGGGTTGTCGTTCAGGCGCAGGCAGTACCAGCTCAGTAGACTGCTTCTCGACGAAGGTTTATATTTGCTGGCCGTTCGGGAGACCACAGTCGAAAGCCAAGAGCATAGAAATCCGATGGTCCAGCCATTTACAACACGATACTACGTTTGTGCCAGCCACGCTATGGGTAGGTCCGCTGGTTGCGTAATTTTCGTAAGAAACAGTTTAGGTTTTGCGATAGAGGCAGTTGTAACGAGTGATGTGAACGGTTTTCGTTGTTGATTTTATGTACATTGAATGCCGTTGGCGTAATATTTGTGTTTATGCTCCTAATAATAAAAATGACCGAAATGTTTTTTTATTCAGTAAAAACGTTTTTGGAGTGCGAAACACGTGTATTTTCTTTAGTGATTTTAACAGTGTGTGCTCTACTGAAGATCGTTCCAAGAATTAGCCACGCGTGATAAGAGTGCTTTCGTGTTGTCTACAATGACTGGTACTCATCGCCAAGAGGATGTAGGACTCACACTCAGGAGCGGAGTTACCCCTCGCTACACGCATTTTCCGCGCGAGTGTCATGCCTAACACCACCGCGCCTACGTTTCATTAGTGTTACTTCCATTGATCAGCACATATGAAGCAAAGAATGTGTCATTGAGTGGCCATAGCTTAGTGATATTCACTGTAGGGGTAAAGAAAAAAATGACCAGTTTTCACTGGAACCTCTGGAAGTTCAATACAAAGCTGCTAAATGATAACAAATTCGTGGATTGTTTAGAGGGAGCGTTGGAAAAACTATTGTCTTGTCAAACGAACAGCTACAGTGCGATGTGGGAAGAGGTAAAACTAATATAAAACTTATGGCAATAGAGAAAGATGACATCTTTCGCTATGACGAACGGAAAGAAGAAAACGAGCTGAAAGCACACCTCTTCTATTTCACAGAAATTGAGAACTCACAGCCTGGTACGTTGTTAAATGAAATAAAAGACGTTAAAAATCAACTGGAAGTTATAGACACGGAAAGGTATCGGGCTGCAATGATCTGTTCTCGAAGCGAAAAATTGTGGGCGGCCGAAACACCAAATAAAGGGGCACTCAGTGATGAAAAAAGATACGCAACAAGACATGAGAATAAATGCATACAGTATAACACCCTAGTAACGGATGACAAAAAATATTTAACAGGCATTTATTGAACACTATCAGGAATAGTTCGCTAAGAAAAGCAAACAGAAGGGTTTGTGAGTGATTTTTTGACGCGCCAGCCCAGATAAGATGACGAAGTTAAGCAGAGATTAGAGCGAGTCATAAGGGGGAAAGAGATATAGGACGCAATCGATGCACTTCCCCCGGAAAATCACCCTGACCAGACGTTGGGGGGGCAGGGTTTTATGAGGCCTTCAAGCACATGTTAGCTCCAATCTGTGCACGCTGTCTTTGGGGAGTCGTTTTTATTAAAGCGTGTGCCCCGGTCATTCACAACCGCCACTATGGTTATGATTCCGAAAACGGATGACCCAGAAAAACTCATATCGGTAGGGTCTTATCGTACGATAAGCCTCACCAACGGAGAATACAAGATATTTAAGAAGGTACTAGCAAAAATAATGCAAACCATCATAAGAGAAGTAGTTGGTCCCCAGCAGACGATGCGGTATTAAGGGACGGAATATTGCGACGAATGTGCACGTAGCACGGAGTGTGCTAGAATGCTGCGACGGGTTTTAGACCCGAGTAGCTGTGATGCAGATAGATTTAGCTAAGGCATTCGACAGGGTATCGCACAAAATATTATTTGATGTCTTGAAGCACATGAACGTCCGAAGTGTTATTCTAGAAGGTGTAGAAATAATGTACAACGAACGTGCTACCCGCATTGTTATAAATAGGGCCTTTACTGAAAGCATACCTGTTCGGTCGTCCGTAAGGCAGTGCTGCCCATTAGGTTGTTATTGTTTGCAATTTATTTGGAGCCTTTCTGTTTACGTGTCATAACTATGGAAGTGTAAGGAACTTTGAACTAAATACCAACGAAGTTAAACTTCTTGCATACGCAGATGACGTAGTATTGAAGTTTGAGGAAAACGTCTCAAAGCAGAGTACGCCGACTGGGAGTGCAATAAATTGGGAGGAGAGCTCTAGTTTCTTTCACGGCTGCTAGCAGATCCCGCGCAAGTACTTTGCAAACATGCAGTGGACAACGCTGTTGATGGTGTACTTGGGTGTTCCACTGGAATGTTACAAAGAAAGCTCGGAATATTGTGAGGGCGGGAAACAAAAAAAATGAACTAGAAGGTGCAGGCATGGCAGGGACAAGATTTTTCTATGTATGCACGTGCGTTTGTTTGCAATGTCCTTTTTTTTTGCAAAAGTTTGGTATGTATCACAAGTGCTCTTCATGTCTGGTGTCCGTGTTCAAAAAATACACAGTGTTCGCAACGTTCATTTGGTGATCTAGTCAGGAGCGAAGCAGCCGAACCAACATATTTCAATCTGTGCGGTGCGGGGGGCTTGGCCTTGTCCACCTGTTTATTCGGCAACTCTTTTTACGCTTTATTTTTTGCTTAATCAAAGTGACCCTTTCCTACTTACCGTTACACGGATGCGTCTTCAAAGAGCCACCTGCCTAAATTCATTGTATCATTTACTCAGTGCATGGCATTGTCCGTAGCAGGGAACTTGGGGCGAAGTTTTTTCGTCATATCGTTTCGTCATAGTTCGATTTACGAGAGCATATTAGAGCACAATTACAAGAAAAAAGTTTAACAGGGATTTGGTGGAGACATTGTTGCCTGCTCCCCTTTACCGTGAAAATTTCATTGGCAAGGAAGGCCACGATGTGTTGAAAAGGGAGAAAAAAATGCAAGTAAAACCATCAGTTCAGCTATATCTTTTTCAAGCTGCTTACAAACACATTGTCAGTTAAACCGTGGTTCCATAAAAAGGGCCTTTTTGTTCCATGGAACACGGAATGTCGCCTTTGCAAAGCCCCACAAACTGTGGAACATGTATTCATTGATTTTTGGGACGCCGTGTTTAACTGGGTTGTCTTGAAGAGACCCTAAAGAAAGAACTGCTTATCAGTGCAGACGGTATCCGCTACTTACCGGTTGATAACACAGTAATTCCAGTTTACCTGATAATGCTATTGAGCCTCCACGCAATGTGAAAAATGAGAACAGCGATAGATAATGCAGATTTGCATGAACGCCGTTACGACAAAACTTCTTTGCAAGTGTGTCATATACATGATGTTTTCCAAGCCCAAAACGACCCCCTGAGTGGACAAACTTCTGGATGAATTGGTATGTCTAAAAAAGTTCTAGGCACTAGATTCCGGCCAGTGTGTGGTTGATGTGTCTTGGTGTGTCTCATGTGTATTAAATCTTTGTTCTGGAGAGTGAACAGGCAATAAAAAAAGCCCATGTAGACCAAATTGGTAAGGCATTCGAGATCAAATCGACAGGCGTTGGTTTGGTGCACACTATGAACAAGTGTTTTTTTTCTTTTTTTACTTTTTTACCTATGTTTTTACAAAAATGTTAACTTCACTAACTGTACTATAAAAGAGCCCAACAAACCCCTATGCCTAATTTGGCATTGTAGACCGCCGATCTATCCCTCGGTATTTCCTGAATGAGCCCTTCATTCCTTAAGTACATAATTTTACGAATGCCTAGCAATGGTTTCGGTTATGGCGGCCTTGGTACCAAGATAGCACAAGAGGTCTTCCCGCTGGTTACCCATTCATTACAGGCTTTAAACCTTCGAATCACGCTCCTGGGGTTCAGAAAGAAGGTACCCTTATCTCGTGTAGTTAGAGTGGCGCTGGTTTCCACCCTCGAGCATCAGATACTTTTGTAGTAAATATATATATCCCAGAAAGTGAAAGAAAGCACAGTCGCACAGGTAGCCAAATTGGTAAGGCATACGATATCAAATTTAAAGCCGTGGGTGCGGTCACACTCTGGGGGCATGTTTTTTTTTTCTCTCCTTCTTTCTTTGTTTCCTGCTTACGTATATTTACAAATGCTAACTTCACTAACAGTAGTAAAAAAGAGCCTTACAACACCCCTAAGCCTGCTTTGGCGTTGGAGACTTCCGACAATCTTTATTTGCTGAACGAGCCCCTGATCTCCTAAATATATTTGTTTCTGCGAAACCCTAGCGAGGGTCTCGGTTTTGGCAGCTTTTACGCCAAGCTAGCATAACAGGTATTCCCGCCAGTTACCCGCTCATGACAGGCGGTAATCAATCTAGTCACGCCCCGTGGGTTGAAAAGAAGGTCCCCTTCTCTGCGTGCAGTCATGAGGGGCACTGGCTACCACCCTTAATCATCAGATACAGTTTTATGATATATAAATACACAAGAAATTGAAGGAGAACGCGGTCGCCCAGTTAGCGAATTTTGTAAGGCATTCTAGAGAAAATCAATAGTGCGTTCGGTCCCTACTCTGGACGCATTTTTTATGTATATTTAAAAATCTTAACTTCACTAATAGCAGTAAAAAAGAGCCCAACAGAACCCTTGTGCCTCTCTTGGCTTGTAGACGGCGAACTAATTTTCTGTAATCCATCAACAAGCCCCTTATTTCCTTCTGTATTATTCTCCGAAAACCCTAGCGAGGGTCTCGATTATGGCAGCCTCGATGCCAAGGTAGAATAAGAGGAGTTCCCGCCAATTACCAGCTGATGACAGGCTGTAGGCGTTCGAGTCACGCCCCCGAGTTTGAAAAGAAGGTCCCTTCTCGCCATGTAGTCATAGTGGCACTGGACTTCCACCCTCAATCATACGATACAATTTAATAATGTAAATACCTCTGAATATTAGAGAGAACAGAGTCGCCCAGATAGCCGAATCGGTAAGGCATTCGAGATGAAATCGAAAGAAGTGGGTTCGGTTCCCCGCTACAGGCACGTGTTTTTCTTTCTTACTTTGTGTGTCTCTTACCTATATTTCAAAAATGTCAACTTCACGAACTGTGCAATACAAAGAGCCTAACAACACTCCTATGCCTACTTTTGGTCCTGTAGACTGCCGACCTACCTCTCTGTATTTCTCAACAAGACCCTCATTTCCTAAGCATATTAATCTGCGAAAGCCTAGCGAGGGTTTTGGTTATGGCAGCCTTCCTGCCAAGGTTGCATGAGAGGGCTTCCGGCCAGTTAATTGTCATGACAAGCTGTAGACTTTCGAGTTACGCCCCTGGGGTTGAAAAAGAAGGTAACTTCCTGCCCGGTAGTCAGAGTGGCGCTGGCTACCACCCACAAACATCCCATAGAGTTCTAGTTGATATAAATACCCCAGAATATGAAGGAGAACACAGTGGCCCAGATAGCCAGAGTCTACCGACAACGCTTCCGCGGCCCCACGCGGCAGTGAGGCGGACGGAGAACCTAGCCTCGCTGAGGCGGACGAGATAGAAGCGGCGGAAGCGTATTCCTTCAACGCCAGCGCGAAGCGTGCAAGGGAAGCCGCCGCGAATGACGAAGGCATCGGCGAACTGGCCACGGAGGAGCCTCCAGCGGAAACCCGCCCTTCACCCAGGTTGACGGTCAACGAATACAAACTTAAGGTCCAGCATACCTCCTGAAAGAGCCAAGGTGAAATTCCCAGTGACTTTACCCTACTGCAGAGTTACGAGGGGAACAAATTGGTATAGCAGTGCAATGAAAAGACGCCTGAAAATACGAAGCGCAATCTTCATTTGCACATAACGCGAAGCAGACCTTTCTGGCTCATCGTTTCTGCAACCATCATAACTTTTCAGGATTTTCTGTGAGCTTGCTCGCGGGGCAGTCTTCACTATAAATAATGGCAGTGCTAGAAAGACCGCCACGCTTTGCCACTTTAAACGTATGGGGTCTGGGAGCTCGGAGAAAGAAGTTTCAGCTGAAAAGATTGGTTGATGAAAAAGAAATAGATATCTTGGGCATCCAAGAAACAACAATTGAAAGTGAAGACTGCACCTAGACCATGGTACGAACCTTATTAGCCGCTTCAGCGTACGTGTTTGCAATGCCGTAGAAACCTCGGGAGGGGGGGGTTGCTTCGTTTTCGTTAGGAACGGTATTGGGATTGATGTCAAAAATGTATTTTCTTGTGACATGGGCAGGATGGTGATTTGTAATTATACCTATTGCAGTTTTTATAATTCTGTGTGCTTTATATATATGCACCAATTGCGGTTCGAAAAGGGTGTTATTCTTCGAAAGCATATCTACATATTTCAAATACGAAAGACGCTTCTTTTTACACAGGGATTTTAACCGTGTTTGTGATTCAACCGATAGAGATGGGCCACATCGAGCAAGCAATCAGAGGCACAGGTTCTTAACGAATTGCTTGAAGATAACGAGCTCGCAGATGTTGCACATTGACGCCTTGCCGCAATCATTTTCTCGGTAACTTTGCACAAGCAGCTTGTCAGGCTCACTGGACGGAAAGACTCAAGCGACAATGGTGTCTTGCGAGGCTTAAGAATTACTTTCAGACGCGCTGTCTACCAAGATTTCGGAACAGCTTCTTGACTACACAATGTGTTGAATAAAGTTAGCAGTGTGGACGTACCCGTTGGACCAAGATTCCTAAGCATGGCATAGGTGATGCCATCGGGCCCCGGAGCCATTTTGTTGGGGCATGAAGCAAATGCACTTTGTAATTCACTGATCGTAAAGGGACAATCTATTTCCTGGTGCTGGAGGTGGATCTTCTGATGTACCTCGTCGTTTGCAAACTGCCCGAAGGTTCTATATTCCAGAGGGTTCGTCTCGACACCTGGTTGAATTATCATTTTACAAAATTCATCAGCTACAGTTCTCTCCGCGTCCCCTCGGGAAACAGCAAGAGCTCTGAAAGGGTAATTCTGGGCTACTGATTTGAAGAAGGACATTGTAACTGTCCAAATTTTATGACAGGGGGTAACTGGTGATAAAGAGGTGCAGAAATCACGCCACCGTTTTCTTTTTAGCCTTCGAAGATGACGCCGTGTAACGGACCAAACTTTTTGCACTGATTGTGATCCTCGACACTCCCAGTTAGGCGATAATGTCGTTCCGCTCGCCTTCTAAGAGCACGGAGACGCTCATATTTACTGTCAACTGCAGCGTAATAGTCTGGAACGGTGACTGCAAGCGTGCACGTCCGGAAGGTGCTATGTATATATTGTGTGAAATTTTCAATATCCACATGTGCACCAATATTCGCGGAACTGTGACAACAGAACAGCTGCCAGTTTGTGAGCTTAGCGTACCTCTTAGGCGCACTAGTGCACAGCTGAGAATGCTTTACTGGAATAGGCAAATGATCACTTCCACGGGTTTCAACATCTATTGTCCAGCCGATTCCGTTCAAGATGCCCTGGGAGCACAAAGACATATAAATGGAGCTTGGTGTACCGAAATCTCCGAAGAAATGTCGGAGACCCATCGTTTAGAACTGTCAAATTACATCTGTCGTCAGCGCACTCAATGACATATCCGCGGGCATCGCAGTGATCACTTCCCCAGATTAAATTGTGAGCATTGAAATATCCGCATATTATTACATTATTCGTTGTACCTGAAGCATGCGGGCCAGTGTATCCACAGTAACACGGCAGGCACCTTGGAGGCATACACTCATAACAGTGATAGAAATGCTACCGAAAGAGACCTTGCAGGCAGCATATTCCACAACATCTGAGTTGCTGACATCAAACACATAAGAAGGGTAGTCCTTTTGAACACATAACATTGCTCTTCTGACTCCTCCAGGTCGCAAAGAATTTGCTAATCGAAAGGTGCCCGTTACGGCAGGCTCTTGAATGCAAAGAATAGGGAAATTGAACTGAGCATCTAATTTATGGAAATCATGACATTTTGATTGCAAACTGTTTGCATTCCACTGAAATATAATGGTGTTCTTATACCAGTTATTCATTGTCACAATTTCGAGGTACCAGGGAATGTAGTGAACACAGTAAAGGTTTCATGGCAAGGAGCGCTTTTACCTCGAGGTACGTTGCTTGCTTGGGGTACTGCTGCCATGATGGCTCGAATGGCAGCAAAGAGCATTGGGAAGTTAGTTTATCCATTGAAAAGGCGTTGGCATTAGTGGACGCCGACTCAGGCATTGCTCCAGCCTGAGACTTTGGGGAGATCTCTGCTGATGGAAGCGCTTTCGCGGAATCCTGGAGTATCGCTGAGTTGCGGGAGGGCCTGTGATGTTCTTAACGCTGGATATGTGCGTTCTGAAGGGCAGACAGGTACCTTTTGTTTTGTGTAGGTTGGCTGTTATCTGTGGTTCGTGGAGGGGGAAGTTGCACATGGTTGACTACTTCAGGCTTGGCTCGTGGAAGGGGAAGTTGCACATGGTAGACTACTTCAGGATTGGGTAATGACATCTTGAAACGAGATCTTGGTCCATTAAGAAGCTCCTCTTTACGAAGCTGTGAAGCCTGTTTATACACAGGACAACCAGAAAACGAAGCAGCGTGATCTTCTCCACAATTAGCACAGTGAGGCTGTCGGAGCACATTACATTGTTTGTGGCCATGACCTTTGCGCACAAATTTTGCATCGACGCGTTTGGCGACAATTTCTCGCCATATGACCAATTGTAACAGCGTACGGCCAGTCGAAAATATTTCTCTACGGGGTGACTTGTAAAGCCCAGGAATATCCTCTCTGGCATCGCTCGGTCAGAACGGAACTGTAGTATCACTGTTGTCGCTGGGCATGCTTCAATAGAACCATCCTCTTTTCGCTTGAACCGCGGTTGTCGACGAACAGGCAAAACACCGAAAAGTTGGTGATCGGTGTATTGGTTTAACGAAACGTATTTTCCCGACATTACGGGTGTAAGACTCCAGAATTGATGGCTTGACACTTATTCCTGCTACAGAGGTTAATGATAGTAAGTGTTTTGCGGAAGAGATAGATGCCACAGTGACTGAAAATGAGCAATCCTTATGACTCGGAATGATTGGACTTTCTCCTTCGCAGTTGAAATATTCTCCGACGCAGCCCGATTAGGGTTTACATGCCAGAAATTTAGAGTCGTGTTCAACGACCTAACGCCACCTGAGTGCCTTGTATCCTCTGCTTCCTATAAATTACAAGAGTGAAGGGAGTATTGTCGGCGTCAATGTCTTCATTTTCTCCTGAAACTTGAGGTGAGGTTTCATTTTCTAAAGTACCATCCTTTCCTTCTAAGCGTAGTTTCTTCCAGCTTGCAAAATTGAGGCATGTCTTCCAAATGCTGATTTGAAGAACTAAATGCAAACGCCGGTAGTCTTATGACAGGACTGAAGTGTTCCTTTACATAACTTTCTTCATTTGATTTACGAGTTGCACTCACCCGTTTTGTATTCTGCTTCCGAGCATGACGCTCTTGCCAATGATCTTGGTTGACTACCGCCGTGGCGAAGAAAAATGCAGGGTTTTGAATCCTCTCACCTGCTTTTTCCTGGTTTCCCGTAGTGATAGAGTATCTCTTGCATTGCAGTGCACATAGAACATTTATGGAAACGTAGAATTTTGAACGAAACTGGAAAAATAACACGGAGCATGGAAACAGCTACAGCCGCACCTTCATCTTCCTCTTCGTATATTTCTTGTCTATGAGGTTTTCGTTGAGGTTTTTGTCGTTCGAAGGCCCGGAAACGCTAGCGTAGGACTTAAGACATGCTCCCGCGTTGTGCCCCGAGCGACGGCACGACGAACATTGTGGCACCTTACACTCCCGGCCAACGTGGCCCTTCGTGTTGCAGCGCAAACACTTCCGGGCCCTCCTGGTAACTTCAACGAGGGCCTTATCTCCCGCCACGCGTAGCTCGTGTGGCAGGTCACACAGAGACACTCTGGCCTTCAGTTTCAGTCACCTACCGCCGAGTCGGACCTGTATCTTAAATTCCGTCAACGCGCCAACGCTCTCTGCGTAGCTCACCACACGCCCCTAAGGCGCCAACGCAGCGCACATTGCCTGGTCTGGCACGTTGTGCAGAAGCCAATGTAGCTTCAGACGTGCTTCCTGGTGTCTCGGGTCGATAACAATGCAGCGTTTATTTTTTACCTTAATGTAGTTCGCTTTCAAACTTTTCTTCACTACTTCCACTGACTTGAGCATCACCGCAGAGACGTGACTCATCTGATACGCCCCCAGTGCCAAAACAACGGGAAGCAGCGCCCGACGAGCCAAAATGTCGCGAAAATCCTCTACGCGGTAAGGGCTGGCACTCACGTCCGCATGCAGAAACACCGTGATTACCACCGGCTGGTCTGTAGGAAACTGGTCTAAAAGTACTTGGTAGTCCTGGGAATATTGGGCAAAAATCCTGTTACCGTGGGTCGAAAGTCCCACTGGAGCTGCTGCCCTGGCGGAGTTCCACATTCTGCGACCGGACGCTGGCATAACCGAAAGCACAATCGGCTACCTGAGAGAATCTCTTCTCCTTCACTTGCGGGGGTATTTATATTTACTAGAACTGTACCTCATGTTTGAAGATGGTAGCCAGTGCCAGTCCGAATACACGGGGAGAAGGAGACCTTTTTTTCAAACCCTGGGACGTGACTCGAACCTCTACAGCCGGTCATATGTGGGCAAAAGGTGGGAAGCCCTCTTATGCTACCTAGGCATCAAGGGCACCAGAACCGAGGCGCTCGCCAGGCTTTCGCAGTTAATATAGTTTGGAAATGAGGGAGTCGTTGAGGAAATACAGAACCATAGGTGGGAAGTCTACGACTCCAAAGGAGGCATAGGGGTTTTAGGCTCTTTTAAATACGGTTATTGGAGTTAACACTTTTTCAAAATATAGATAAGAAAGAGAGATAGAAAAAAGAAAGAAAAACACGTGATCATAGTGGGGAGCGAACCCACGACTTTCGATTTGATCTCGAATACCTTACCAATTCGACTATCTGGGCGACTGTATCCTCATTATATTTTGGGTTTGTTTATTTATGTTTTGGCTTCGCACACAGATAACCGTGGTCTGTGTTATCTGTGTGCGAAGGGAAGCGCGGGTTCAATTCTTCCTTTCTATGCCAAATGTGTTATCTCTTTTTATAGAGAGAGCATTCCGAACTAACGTGAACAACCTAGAATATTTATTGTTCTCATTATAAATCGAAGGTTCGAGAAAAAGTCGCCCGTAAACATACAAAGCCCACAGAACAGACGCCGCGGCATTCCATTTCACTCCCCGACGCTCGACCACGCACGTCATTTTTTTTCTGCTTTCTCGCCGCCTGTGTATTCTTGGAGTTGTTAGGGGAGCACAAGTTTGCTCTAACAAACTCGGTTTCTTTGAAGAAAACTGCATCGACTCTCACTTCGTGACATCTTTTGAAGGTGCTCGGAAGGGCAAGGGCCAGCAGTTGAAACGGGCAGGGCATCGGCTTGTTTGAGAGAGATACTCGTAGAACTCACGTGGTCGCTGGTCAGGGCGGGGACGAGGTGCGTCGAAGAAGAATCCTCGCAAATCTAGCCTGTTGTAAGGGCAGTAGCGGTAGATGTGGTCGGTCTGTCCGCAGTAGGAACACAGCGGGCAATTATCGGGAGTTTCTTCCTCGGCGTCTGGTTCCGCACTACAGGTGGTCGGGCGGGCGAGATAGGCCGGTGATACGGCTGGGCCTCTTGACGATGGCTTGGAGCAGGTCGGCGTCGAAGAACAGCTGCGGAGAAGGCCATCGCTTGTGGTTCGCGGGCTGCTTCCGACGGCTTAGAATTCCTCAGTGCGAGTTGGAGTTCTCGGATCACGGCGGTAAGGAAGGCAATCTGGGGTTGCTGTGGCGTGGTTGGGAAAAGCCTCCTCAGTTCTTCGCCAACGACGGCACAGATCGTTTCCCGCCAGTCATCCGTCGCGAATCCAGGGGCGTTGTCGGGGTTCGCCATGAGATCTGCGACGGTTTTTGTCGGGTAACGAATGAGTCCAGCGAAGATCTCTTGTTTAACTCCCCGCATCAGAAAGCGCACCTTCTTCTCTTCTGCAATTTCTGGGTCAGCTCGTCTGAACAGCGTCTTCATCTCCTCAACGAACTCCACAACACTTTTGTTAGGCTGTGGGATTCGCGTATGCAACAACACCTCAGATCGTTGTTTCCGTACGACAGTCGTGAATGTTGTAAAAAAATTCCGCTTTGAACATGCTCCATGATGCTAGGGAGCTCTCGTGATTTTGAAATCTTCCTTGAGCCGAGTCTCCGAGGTAGAAAAACACTTCCCTCGGAGTTGCTTCATGATCCTTCTCAAGCCACTCTTTCGGGTACTCGCCAGGCGATGCTCGGAATGATGGGGGCTCCCTAGGTTGCTGTAGAACGACCAGAGGATTGGCTTGGTTGACCATGGTGCAGGTTGAGACGTCTTTCTTCGCTATCTCCGGTAGTAGACAGAGCTCGCCTGCTAAGCCTTGCAGGCAGCGGCCAGCTCGAACGTCTGCCGCCTGTCATGAGAAAGTAACTGGGGGGAAGACCTCTTATGCTACCTTGGCATCAATGCTGCCAAACGAAAGACGCTCACTAGGCTTTCGGAGTAAAATATAGTTAGGAAATGAGGGGATCGTTGAAGATTACAGACAGATAGTTCGGCAGTCTACAATGCCTAGGGATGCAAAGGGGTGTGTTGGCTCTTTTTACTACGATTAGTTCACTCAACATTTTTTATATATACTTAAGAAAGAAAGAAAAAAAAACCTGTCCAGAATGGGGACTAAACACACGCCATTTGATTTGATCTGAAATGCCTTACCATTTCGGCTAACTGGGCGTCTGCGGTCTGCTTAATGTTCTGGGGTACTTATATTTACTATAACTGTATCTGATGCTTAGGGGGGTAGCCAGGGCCTCTCCTACTGCACGAAATGACGGGGACCTTCTCTTCATCCTCTGGGGTGTGACGCGAACGGCTACCGCCTGTCATGAGCGGGAAACTGGTGGGAAGCCCTCTTATGCTAGCTTGGGATCAAAGTTGCCACCACCGAGACCCTCCCTAGGCTTTTGCAGAATAATATGGCTCGGAGATGAGGGGCTCGTTCAGCAATTCAAGAAGGATAGGTCGCAAGTCTATAATGCCAAGGGAGTTATAGGGGTGTTGTTGGGCTTTTTTTTACTACAGTTAATGAAGTTAAAATTTTAAATATATGTCTATTTATATGTTTATATATAATTATTTCAAACATATGAAGTGTAGGTAGCTTTATGCTACCTTAAAATGAAGGCTGCCAGAATGGAGCCCTTCGCAAGACTTTCGCAAAATTATATTGTTTGGTAATAAGGAGCTCGTTGAGAAAATACAGAAAGATTGGTCGGCACTCTGCAATTGCAAGGGAGGCAGAAGGGGAGTTGTTGGGCTCACTTTTCACTACTGTTAGTTAGTGAACATATTTAAAATATCTGTAATAAAGACAGAAAGAAAGAAAGAACATACCCATGGTGGCACCGAACCCACGTCTTTTGATTTGATCTCAAATGCCTTACTTATTCGGCTGCCTGTATGGCTGTGTTCTCCTTCACTTGTTGGCGTATTTATATTTCCGATAACTGTATCTGATGCTTGAGGGTGGTAGCCAGAGCCAGTCTGGATACATGAAGAGGTTGGGACGTTCTTTTCAAAGACCAGGACATGACTCAAACATCTACAGCCTGTCATGAGCGGGTAAGTGGTGGGAAGCCCTCTTTTTCTACGTTGACATGAAGGCTGCCAGAATTGAGACCCTCGCTAGGCTTTTGTAAAATATATAGTTAGGAAATAAGGGGCTCGTTCAGGAAATACAGAAAGATAGTTGGGCTGTCTACAATGCCAAAGGAGGCCAATGGGTGTAGGTTGGCTCTTTTTTGCCATGGTTAGTGAGTTTACATTTTAAAGTATACGTGATAATGAAAGACAGAAATAAAGAAAAGACGTGCCCACAGTGGGGACCAAACGCACGCCTTTCAATTTGATCTACAATGCCTTACCAATTTGGCTATCTCGACGAATGTGTTCTCCTTTACTTTCTCAGGTATTTATATGTACTAGAACTGTGTCTAATGCCTAAGGGTGGTAGCCTGTGCCTGTATGACTACACGGGGAGAAGGGGACCTTCTTTTTAACCCTCGGGCGTGAGTCGAACGTGTACAACATGTCTTGAGCCGGCAACTGGCGAGAAACCCTCCTATGCTAGCTTGGCATCAAGCCTGCCATAACCAAGACCTTGGTAGGCTTTCGGAGAATAACATAGTTAGGAAATGAGGTGTCTTTGAGGATTACAGAAAGATTGTTCGGAAGTCGACAATATAAGGGAGGCGTAGGGTGTAGTTTGGTTCTTTTTTCTAGGTTTAGTGAAGTTACATTTTACAAATATGCATAAGAAAGAAAGAAAATAAACGCGTCCAGAGTGGGTGACCAAAGCACGCCTTTTGATTTTATCTCGAATGCCTAACCAATTCGGCTATCTGGGCCACTGGGTTCTGCGTCATTTTCTGGGGTACTTATATTAAGGTGCTAGCCAGTGCCAGTTTGACTACACGGGGAGAAGTGGACCGTCTTTTCAACCCCGGGGCCGTGACTCGAGCTGTGCTTTGAGCTTTCTAATGTCATCTTCAAACATTCCAGGTGCTT
>JABSTR010000220.1:0-18355 GCA_013339765.2 Haemaphysalis longicornis
TTTTCTTTCGAGTCACCACACCATTTTAAATAATTACTGCTATTTCAAATTGCCTGCATCATAAGAAAAATATTCTTTCTAGACCTATAGTGGATTCATCAGATGAGGCTGATTTTCGCTATAATTTCTAGGGTAGAATATTATGCAAATGAAGATAAACAAGAGCGGCGACGACGCTACTTTAGTACTCCCACCGACACAGGGGAATAGTCGGACACGTCTTGTTGTACTATTAATAAAGTGGTATCGGCAGGAAAGTTTCAGGAAGCGTTCAAGTTCAAAGCATGTAATTATCTGCCTATGAAGTATTCGTCGAAATATCCTACATAGCTCCGCGGTTAAGAAAACCGGCCTAAAACTAGCATTCGAGTGTTATTACCGATTTGTTTAGGGGATTTGCTGTAGCCAGTTTCTATTCTTTGTGTTTCACACCCACACCAAGGGCCTAATAAAAAATTGTATACGTATTTAAAACGCGATTCAGAGAAGCATTGAAAAACATGACACGTTATCACGTTCAGATGATTTCTGTTTACCTAGTGCTATTAAACGATTAAGGTCTACCACTTTGGCAACCGCGAAAGACCGATGTTACTCTTACTTCTGTACTGTTACTGTTATTGCATGTTACTGTTACCGCCAGAGACCCTGCTTTACTGTTGTTTAAAAAGAGCAGATCAGTGGCACGCTTTTTGTAGCTTAAGGCGTACGTGAAGAAACTATTGAGCTCAGAAAGCTGTTTTCATGCCTCCTTCAGTTACTTAGAAAAAAACGATACGAGAGCACGGAGTAAAGACAAACGCTGCGCTGAACTGCCAACTGAAGTTTATTTAGAAGAACCATGAATATATACTAGAATCTAAAACAAGGAGGAGAGAAGGAAATTCATATAAAAACACACAAAATAGAAGTTGATTATGAAATGAAAGTAGCCACGTGTAATGCGTTGATCATGATCCAGGTATTTTATCTCCCTGTCGTACAACTCGATAGAGGGTGTACTCACGCAGCCTATCTCCCGTATGTGTGGATGACTAAAGCATCGTGTATTTCCCTCGTGCGCTGCTCGCGATACCGCTTTAGGATGACTGTGCGGTCAAATGCTGGTGGGGATATCTCTCATTGCTGGCCAATTTGCACAGGTACAGCAACCATTGCTTCCACTGCCATGTCCGTACCGTGTTGTCGTGCTCCCTGAGCCGGTTGCTAATGCCAGCGGTCAGTTTGCCCGACATAGCTATTGCCACACGAGAGCTTCAATCTTATACACCACACCTTCTATAAACTGTCTGCAGAGATTGGCGTGTTTCTTGCTGCATTTTTTGCTGTTTTAGCGGCCCCGCATTCCCTCGGCCGCACATACCGCTACGTTTCTAGGAGCCGAAAAAAACAACACGCACGCCCGCGCGACCACCCCCTTTTAATCCGAAGGGACACGCTATGGACATACGGTATCACCGACAATGCTGGGCCCCTTCTTCCCTTGTGCATGGTGTGCGTTCCTTGCGGGTCATGCGAAATCAAAGTCTCCGCTAGCGCGCTGAGCAGCTCGCGCTGGAAACCTGCATCGTTCAGCCTTGCAGGTCTGGTCCCCCAAAGCTGTCCTGCTCACCATGAGGGCACGACCTCTCTTAATGCATCCGCAGTGCCGAAAGAGCAATGCCACTCTTCACTAACTTGGAATGGGCTGATTGTGTTTGGCCAGAAGGTTTCTTCTTTTAACGAAGGGCGCTATTTCCAGCAAACATGATCATGGCGAAAGTACAGCACTAGATCAAGAAACTAAGCCTGTTTTCCGACGGAAACTCGTGCGTTAAGGTGAAGTCGCGAAGGGTGCTCTCGAAAGGTGGTGACTATGTCGCTTGTTACCCGCCTGGTTTGGGACCAAATAAGATTAGAACAGTCATCCACGTATCGAAATACGCGTACAATGTTATTTCCATCCAGGCTGTTCAAGAGGGCGCGGTCCTATCGCGCTAGCATGAGGTCACTTAACACGGGTGCAGGAAAGACCCGATACAAACACATGACTTCTTAACGTAGCGTTCGCCAGAAAGACTCCATCAAGAGGAGCGCAGATAAAAGTGAAGCAGCTCATGAAGCCAATGGTGCGGGTCCCGCAAGCGTTCTGGATGCGGACGGCGCCAAACTCGCCGATGGCTTCCTGGACCACATCAAGGAATTTTTTCCTGCGGAAGCGAGTAGTACAACTCCTTAATGTCTACTGACAGGCTGTCACTTCGGCCGGACAAAATGCTCGAGGAAAACCGGGACACTCCGCGGGGCTCCTAACAAGAAAGGGCTCTTTCAACAGCACGAGAGAGATGCTTCTGAAGGAGTCCCACCAATCGTCGCACGTGCCCTCTTTCGCACAATCGCGCGGAAAGGGCACCCGTCCTTATAGTTCTTCGCAGAGAAGAAAATGTGAGGCAGAGTCCTTCGTCTTTTTTACAGATTCCGCAACCAAGAAAACAAAAACGTGACGCACCACTTCAGAACATGAAGTTGGGCAGAAGCGAAGCAGTTGCCAATGAAAAATGTTCTTTATAAGGAAAGGGTGGTATACTGTACGTAGGTACAGGGACTAGGAAGGGAGTGCAGTTTGATCAGTCGGTTGTGCGAGAGGCTTATCGCAAGTACCCTTTCAACCTGGTTCATGGCAGCGCGTGGTCCGGCACTTCGGATGTAAAAAAAAGCTAACGACCGGCTACTACAAGGAATACTACTGGCCAGGGTGCTTACGCGACGCTGCGGAGTTTGTTGAAACGTGCGGACACGTGCACACGAGCTGGTAAGCCGGGTGATAAGGTGCGGGCTCCTGTGAATACTGGTGCCCATAATCTCCTACCCATTTCAGACGCTTTGTAATGATACGGTAGGCCCCTCTTCCGGCAACAGATTCCGGCCATCGTCACATCCCTTACCGTCCTTTGTCCTGCCACGAAGTTTCCCTGAGGCAGTTCCTTTCAGAGCTGAGCTCGGTGGAAATTGTAAGCGTTGCTTGGCCATCTTCACGCGAGTGGGGTTTCCCGCCGGAAATACAGTGTGACCAAGGTACAGTGTTTACCACCGCACTTACCACCACCTTTCTAGAGAAATGTGGGATCAAATTGCTTCAATTTTCAGTGTAGACCCGCAATCAAATTCTGTTGGGAATTTCACTCCGTGATGAAGCGCCTCCTACGGGGTTGTGTTGGGAAAGAAAGACCGATTCGGATATGTTTTTGCCTGCAACAATGTTCGCACTGAGGACAGTGCCTCACAAGGTGATGGAGATTTGTGCCGCCGAGCTAGTTTATGGCCGGTCGTTTCGATCACCGCTTGCATTCTACGCGAGTCGTGGAAAGACCGCGTCGAAGAACCCATGGTGGTCGCATACGTTCTTGCATTGCGTGATCGGTTGCACCATGCTCAGGAATTGGCCGAGGGCCGCAATGCTCAAGCCCAGCAAAAGGATAAACGGTATTACGATCGCAGTGCCAGGGCTCGCCAGTTTGAAGTTTGTGATAAGTGATGCTGCTAAAGCCATGCCAGAAGAACAAACTCGAACTCCAATTGGAAGGCCCCGCACAAGTTATCAAAAGTTGTCGGGACTCAAATTATGTCATGAGAATTCAAGGCAAGCGGGAAACAACAGCATTTGTACCACAGCAATTTGCTAAGCCATATAGGCCGCGGGAAGTAATCGTAAGCATGGCTCTTAACTTCCCGGAGGAATGCCCCTCGATTTTCCCGAAACTAGGGCCCCTGTCGAGCGAAGAGGACCCCTCCCGGGTCATCGAAGAAATGGTGTGACTTCAGACAACTTCTTCGGGAATTTGATGAACGCTTTCCGACAAACCCGGTAGAACGTGATTCGTGGGTTCACGATATAGAGCTGACCTTCTCCCGACCCGTTCGCTGTAATGCCTTACCGTGTGTCGCGCGTCAGGAGAGTATCATGGAAGCAGAAATAAAGCGCAATGCTTGAGCTTGACGTAATCGAAGCATGCGAGAGCGATTACACTTCACCACTGATCTTGGGGAAGTTCCCGGCAAGGACCGCCAACCTTGTATAGGCTAACCGGACAACTAAACCTAATCACCAGGGATCAAACGTACCCGATACCTCACATTGAGGAACGGATAGAGAGGGTGATCAGGGTCTGGTTCAGTTCAACCTTAGACTAGGGGCTATTGGCAGGTGCCTTTGACAGAGCACTCTAGTAGGTATGCCGCATTCATATCCCCTCTTGGAATGTTCCGACCAAAAGTCTTGAGCTTCGGGTTGAAGAATGCACCCTATTGTTTTTCAGGCCTCATGGACAAGGTGCTTAAGGGAATGGAGAGCTTCGCGCTAAACCTATCTAGACGACGTAGCGATATTCTCTCGGTCGTGGACTGAACACGTAGAACGTCTTCGCGCCGTCCTAAATAGGCTGAGGGAAGCAGACGCACGGTCAGGCTTCGAAGTGCCAATTAGTTCAGGCAGCGTGACCTACGTAGGCCACGTGTTTATGGCCTTCCGAGGTAAAGGTAGCTGCGATTCGCGATTTTCCGCAGTCCCGTACTAAGACCGACATCCGCCCCTTTTTGGGCGCAGCAGGCTACTACCAGCGATACATTCACAGATATTTGGAGTTAGCCAGCCCCCTCACTGACGCCCTTCGGAAAACTGAGCCCCTTACGATAAAATGGGATGAGGAGAAGGAGCAGGCTTTCAATGATCTGAAAAGAGCGCTGACGAACCAGCCGGTGCTTACAGCCTCTGACTACAAAAAACTTTTGTAATTCAGTGCGACCGCTAGCGATAGAGGAATGGGGAGTGATATTGTGCCAGAAAAAGGGACGGGTGCGAAACACCCCGTGCTTTACGCTAGTCGAAGCTGACAGTGCGCGAGGAGGCATTACAATGCCCCCGAAAAAATTGCGCGTGCCTCGTGTGGGCAGTTCAAAAGCTAATTTGTAACATCGCCGATTCGTATTTGGTTATTGAAAACTGACCACTGTACCCTCACGTGGTTGCAGACAATGTCCGCTAAGAACGGCCGCCTCCTGCGCTGGAGCCTCGCTTTGCAGCAGTACCATTATTTCGATCCGTTACAAAAAGGGGAAGCTCAATGGCAACGCTGACGTCCTAAGCCACTGCCCTTAGTGTAGAGATGGTAGTCGAGAAATATGGTTTCATTTTTGTTCCCTGAACTAAGATTTATTACCAATTTTGGGTTCTCCGAATTGTATCATTGTGAGTACCTTGTGGGTGCGTTTTGCATACCAGATTTAGTTTTATTCAGTTCCTATTCTCGTATTGAGTGCTGCCACATAAAGGGTTTTAGTCAGTAGGTTTGTCTTACTTTAGATGGAGCCTGGTGGTCTTTCAGCGGATTGTCCTCGCCCCGCTGCTTTGTAGCTTTGTTTTGTGTGTTTTTCGGGACCATCGAGTGCATGTGAGAGAGCCATGAAGCCTTCGGCGACATGAAAAAGCCAGGAGTGTTCCCCCAAGTGTCTTGGCGGATTCTGACCGCCTTCGTCGTGTTAAAACAATGAGTTACCCTCTGGATGGACTGATTGAGGTGTTTGCGTGCCGGCCCGAAATCTCTACCTGGGACAAGACTCCCTCCTACACGGGCTGGAAACCAATGTCGTCGGGAGCTTCCCGCCGGCCGGAGATGCTGTTACGATCGGCGTATTGGCATTGCGACGACCGTCTGCAATATTATCGGGTTCAATCACCCACCCCTCCGTTGTCTGGTTTTCGCCGGTTCCCCTCCCTCCGCTCAGCGACGGGTGCCGACAAGCGCTTTTGTGAGCAAAGGACGTAGGGGCGACTACTAATTATGCTACTGGACACAAGCCGCTTTCTGCGGCTTCACGGTAAACCCAAGCGCCCTCCGGCAAGGCAAGTCACAATTAGCGAGAATGAAGCAGGGAGGGATGAACAAAGGCGTGCTGCGTTGCTCCTCCGGCGGCAATCTTCAGCTGCGAGCCGAGCATCGTGGGGCCGCTTTGTTGTGGGTCCGAGACGCCGCTGTTCAAGGAAGGTTGCACCACCGAAGCCAACCGACTGACCAGCAAGAGGGAAAGTGCCTTCTCTTTTTGAGTGTGTGGACATCAGTTTCGGTGCCCCGGATTCGTGTGTCCTGACGTCAGCCGAGAAAAAAGGGGGAAAGGGGCGGACGCAACCTGGTTATTTAATCTCATTTGCGCAGGAGCGCAGAACCATGTTCACTCAGTCAAACGCCATGTAAATATCTGTACATAAAGTTTCTTTCTTCGCCATACTCCTCGCCCCATAATGTTTGCCCCAACTCCGCATCAACGAACGCCATCACCGGTCACGCTACCAGATAGCAACACCGCGATAGTTGGCCCTCCTCTCTTTGATAGCCGGGCGGTGTCTCAGACCGCAGCGTCCGCAGCGATCCTCGGGCCTTCACCGCGAGGGGTATTGTGTTATTACTGGCTTGGCCGAACTGCTTCTTCTCTTCCATCTCCTTCCTTGGTGCAGGTCCTCGTGCGCAGTAGCTCCGCCTTTTGTTCGTAAATTGGCCCACACCTTTACTCACAACTTCTAAGAAAGCACTTAGGCGGAGAATATAGACGTACTTACTGATTGTGGGAAGGCCAGCACTGGCATGAGCTGGAAGAAGAGCCGTCGCATCGGTGCGATGCAAAAATTATTCTATCGCACTTTTTAAAACCCAGATGTTTGAAACGCAGGTTTTAAGGCGAAAGTGTCAAGGCACCCTAATGCGAGAGAACTACCATTGTTTTTATTTACGCTATCAAAAAAATCCCCACCCCGTAAAACAGGAAATACGAACAGATGGCACACGATATAAGATTTGAACCCAGGTAGTATCTTTCAGAAGCCTAACACCCTACAGGCTAACCTATACCATTTTTGTAGCTGCTTGCGAAAAAGGTTTAGAATTGCAACAAATTCGCTACCCAGGGTGACACAAACACTCCACGTCGCTTGCTTATTTCACGTTGGGAAAAGGCTGAAGGCTGTTGCCGCACGTTCCAACCTTCTTTAAGCGGTTGGACAAGATATTGTTTTAGCCACTTTTAGGATATTTTTACACTCTGGCAACACGCTCCGTTTCTGCTCTCACGTCAAAATAACTATGGCGAACTTTCTTTGTCATTTATTTATACCATAACGGGCCAATAACATCAACATTATATAAAACATAACATTTATTTGTAACCGCCCATGAAACCAATGCCATGAAAATTCAGGGCGATCTTTCTCCAATGTTCGCTGCGAAATATGCCAAAAGACACCGGTACTCCCTAGGAGTGTACATACATTGTGCTTTACAATCTTGCGGCTTCTTTCAAAGCACGTAATCACGACGTCAAAGAGATAAAACAATTATTCAACAATGAGAGATGTGAAGGCGAGTATTCTTCGTACAGATAAAAGAAACCGTATGTTTATAGCTCGCTACGACCACTTTTTTTTGCGCGCCAACTCAATGGTTAATAGATATACACACTACATCAGAAAGGCTGTGTCGAGGAATGTGTCATTTACTGTAAAAGCTTGTTGATTCATATTGCGAGAGGATGCCACGACAGTTCAAAAGAATGAACGTCCTCGAACTAACCAAGATAGCTATAACACCGTACACTCAATTATGAAGCTGTAGGGCAGTACGACAGTGTGCGGCGAATGTCTCTTCAAGGCGATTGCACGTGAGTGCAGCGCGGCGCGCCTACCGAATAGAAACCTGCCTAGGAAGCTCATCCGTAAGCAAGTGTGCCGCACTGACCTTATTCGCGCCTCCAGATGAAGAAAAAAGCACGGAGAAACCTAAACAACGCGTGCCAATCCACCCTATAGAAGTGGTTGGGCAGCGCAGCCCTATACACCACCTACAACGTGGGTACCCAGTGCCCAGCTTGTACTAACCACATGTTACACTCACCTGTAACACGTTGTTTATCATTCCACTTCAGCACGACGTTCAGACACGGCCTGATGTCCGGTGCGATACACACTCAAACTTTGTATTTTTTTTGCAGATATATTCCTAGCGAAAGTTTAGTCAATGCACATTTTCACGAATGGTAGTCGGTTTTTTGGTATTGCTGTTGCACACGAGTCCAAACCTCCTCGAGGGACATATAATGGCGATCCATGGTTTTTGTTGTTTGCCAATGTCGAGGTTAAAATCCACGACGACCATTATGGGCGTAGCGTAGTCATCGGTAGTGAAGGCAAGTGTGTTCGCATCGAAACGCTCCATGTCGGGCTTGGGTGTGTTTGGCAGCGCTGTAGATAGTGTAAAGTGGCGATGCCATCTCTCGTAGTCATGGCGCACCACATCGCCCCAGTCGACGTCTCGGTCTGAATGTTCCAGCATGAGCTAGTTTTCCCCGCAAAAAAACGCAGTTTTGCTCGGTGCGTACACCGTCTGTCCGCCCGTCTTCGCGTGCGCTTTTTTGCTCAAATGGTAAGACAACGGGGCTGTCGCCTCGGTTTCTCTGTTTGGTTGAGGTCCATACGTGGCGGTGCCAGTATTTTTTTGTTCGTTCGCGGGAATTTTCTTTGGCACCCGACGGTCACTACAAAACCATTCGCGATAGAGGTACAAAGATTAGCTTTTAAACAAATAAAGAGACGCCTAAAAGGCGAAACACCGTGATTTCTAGTATTTATTTTGGAATCAAAACTTATCTGTACGTGATGTGTGCATATGCCCCACATGCTGATATCTTGCTCAACGAGACGTCGGATTCATTAAATACTACGTGCTGTACAAATGTGTAACCAAACTTTACAGACAAGTGTAGGGCGTCTTTCGGTGACTCCTTTTGCTGGACGGGTTGATCGAACGTATCCTTAGAGACAAGATTATATTCACTGAAAATTTAAATGCAATTCATCGATTTCTGCTTCCTTCTATGTGGAGCGGCCCTGAGACCCATAGGGTCCCGTCTTCACAAAATAAACGTGTGTTAAGCACCGTCTCTACTGGCAATACCTAAGGCATGCCTGTTTTATGAGCAACTTCACTCTATACTAACCTTCCGTATTAACCGTAGCTCTTTTTAAAAGAAAGCCTGATAAAATGTCCCTGTTGCTATTTTTTAATTATTTTTTTATGCAGCTACAGCCGACTAAACCCTGCAATATTAGGTATAAATCTTTCTTTGGGGTGAGTATTCC
Source organism: Haemaphysalis longicornis (assembly GCA_013339765.2). NCBI lineage: Eukaryota > Metazoa > Arthropoda > Arachnida > Ixodida > Ixodidae > Haemaphysalis > Haemaphysalis longicornis. The sequence continues at coordinate 9,161 of JABSTR010000220.1, forward strand.
CAGTGCGGCGTTTCTCTAAACCTACTTGTCTAGCTAGCCTTTAATTTTTGTGATTTCTTCTGGCGATGCCCTCCTTATATTGAAGGCTCCCTACGATGATATCAACCTTTCATTTCTGTAATCTTGAGTTTATTACACCGGTAGCTGCTTAACCTGGAAATACGTTGTCAACGCTGCGAAAATTTTGTTCGTTCGTTCGTTCGCTCGCTCGATCGTTCCTTATATCGATCGTTTCGTAAACTGTATCCCTAGCTCAAACTGCCCCTAACGGAGCCACTTTTCACAGCACGATATGTAAGCTTGAGGCTTGCTCCGGTGGGGTGGCGTCGTCCTAAGATAGAGCCAATGTGACGAGTTCGATCAAAGTCCCAACAAAATGGTGCACGGGTGGCACACCTTAATTGGGCGCACAGGACAGCTCGCGCTACAGACAGTGATTTCGCAAAGCCAGATGCCTCAACCACTAGCGCGGGCTAAGACGGCCACATTGCGATAGATGTTAAAGGCTGTGGAGAAAACGATCCGTGCCTGCAGTCATGTTATAGCGGCAAGTTCAGGTGCAATCAATATCAGGGGCAACCGCCCCGTCTCTGACGAAGAAAGAAGGGACGCCAGCTCTGCTGTTTCTCTAGCCTTGCACACTATTGGGAGTTGCGCAATATTCTTTTTTATTTAAGCACATCTTTCTGCTTTGATATTTAGTTTGATATATAAGACCCTCTTTTAACAATCAGCCAGTTTCAAGGCAGTCACGACTCTGCATATCTACCTTATTATCACTGGTACCGCAGAATTCTCTGCCATATTTTAAACACGTTTGCAAGCGGCCATTATATTTGTGTGCTGTTCCCCAACATTAGGAAGACATCGCAAGAGGTTTCTTAGAGCATAAAAACGTCGAACAGACTGGCATTGTCTTACCCTGAGCGAATGAGTAAGTGCTTGGCTCTATTTTGATTCTTTTCGCAACACGTGTTGGAAAGAATGATCAGAATTTTTTTACCGTGAAACAGAGCAACCTCACAAAAATGGAAGACATGAAAGACACACGAGCGTTGCAAAAGGGAATGTGCCACGGCAAATGAAAAAGCGTTTGTTCACGGCACTACAAACTTAGTACACCAAATCGCACTTGTCCCATCGTGCCTCGTACAGCGGGCAGACCGGCTGGTGAGTAAACACGAGGCTAAGGGAAGATTGCGCCAAGCTTAAACCAAATTTCGCATGCTCACTTGGCTCCTCACTAACGTTTTTGCGAGTACCAGTGCTATCGAGTTCTGAAATGGACGAAGATTCATTTTTACATGACCACCGTATGATACGCAAAATTGTGGCAGCATGCCTTATCAACACAAGGATACTGAATGTATGAGGCAGGCATAAATTAACTTGTCGGAAATATTAGGTTCGTGAATTGAACCAAGTCATGACTTTTTTTCGTTTACTTGTTTCATGATTGATGACGAGGCGTAACGCGCAGATGCTACACACGGATATGACGCACTCACTAGTGGAGGGCTTCCAAATAATTCTGACCCCCTGGGATCTTAAACGTTCACCAAAATATCGACCACATGGCCGTTTTTGCTTGTCTCGCCTTCATCAGAAAAGTGCTCGCCGCGACCCGGAATTGAATCCGCGTCCTTGCGCTCAGCAGAACAACGCCTTAGCCCCTGAGCCACTGTCGTAGGCTTACTCGTTCGAGCACACGGTATGTCAGGCGGTTTCGAACTACCTATAGGTGTTTCTTCCTTAAAAACAACAGGTCGATAGCAGCGCTGGCGCGTTTTGTCTTTGTCACGTCGATGTGTGGTTGCGCGATATAAGCTATTAAACTTCACCAGCTTGCAAAAGTCACTGCATTACATCCATGATATGGTCAGCTGTTTTGCCCGCTCCAGTGGTTTAGCCTGGTCCGCCGCCATCGGCCTCCTTCTAACCAAGCAAACAAAAAAAATTCACCATCTTCCCGTAGGGAACCCTGAGTAGTATGCGAAGCAGCCATGGGGTCGCATTATCGCACGCGAAGCCGCAGGTGTTGCCATTCGTTGCGCAATCCCAGAGAGGAGAGGAGCTTCGGAGAGGAGAGGAGGAATGCGGATAGAAGAGGAGTGTTGGAGAGGAGAGGAGGAATGCCTCGCATACTCAGGGTTCCCCTACGAGAAGATGACGACAGTGGTTGAACGCGAAGCTATCTCGTGATGAATTCTTTGGTTAGCCAATCCCTAGGGGTATCCTGCCACAATCATCATCAGCGGCACGCGCCAGGCTTGCGCAGTGGGTGTGCGGACCGCGGACAACAATGACAAGGAAGCGGGAGGGACAACCGCGAGCATGAGATGCTTTGCACCTAAAAAGACACCGAGAAAAACCCGAGATAGAGCCAGCAGGTAAGCTGAGGACAAAGTATGTCGTAGGCGTGACGGGGAGGGCAGTATGCCGAGCCAACGTGTGAGTTGCTTGCAGACGGCGATGCGCTGCCGAAGATTGCCAGAGTATCGCATGACGTAGCGCGTTCGCTAAAGATGGTAATCACTTCCCGACACGTAGGAGCTATGCGCCCGCATGGAGGAGACTGTTCGCGCTGTTCTGAAATTTCGCATTAGAAAGTGTCAATATTGTCAGCCTATTCTTGGTATTTATTCTCCACATTTGCTTTAAATATATTTTTTTGTTTAGGGTATATTCGAGGGCCCGCAGAAATTGACTACCTCCATGCAGAGAACTGTGAAACCCAACTTGTGCTGCTGTGGTAGAGCGAGGCTTCGCATCAAAATGCACGGAGCTCGAAGCGGCAAGGCGTTTGCATCCATGTTGCAAAGTGGCAAATTCACGTCTATTTTTTCTACTTCCTATAGACAAAAAAACACCCCGCATAGAAAATTGAAGCGGAGGTTGATATATTGACGCGGAACCCTGATTACCATCCTTCCAAAAGAGTCCAATTCGCACGCACTTCAAGACGTAATAAATTTAGACTTATGAAGCATTAACCCCCTGTTTTACTCTCAGAAACAATACGGGCACATCCTTACTTCCTTGTAGTATATACGAGTCAATCAGAGCTACATGCAAGGGTGCCCTTGCAACCCCAAATGAAATGAATATAACTCATAACCCGCGCCCCTTAGGGACTCTTTGCAGCGCAGACACCAAACATCGCGCACGGGTTCCAAGAGAAGCCAAGATTACCCTACCGCTTTCGTGTTACACTTGGTACTCTGTTTTGGGAAAACCGACTCCGGTATTATTTCGGCTTGACTGCCAAGCAAGCTAAAACCATTTCTCTGGGTCCGCACAGTGCGACGGGCCGCTGAGTGTTTCCCCTGTCACTTTTCCGGTTTCTCACGTATAATGTTTGTCTTAAGAACCCTTACACCTTGAAGCCGAGAAACAAGCCTTGTCCGTTTTCATTAGCCTCTCTACTATCCTCCCGGTTCACAATATAGGAATGGATACGCTGGTGCGCTTAGGAACAAGTCGGGGCGGCGAATGCTTCACTGTGCGGTTGTTCTACTGGTAAGCTAAAAACAACTTGATTACAAAAAGCCTTCTGTTGTCGCGAAGTTGGCGCGTACGTTAAAGACACGAGTGGCCATAGTGATTTAGAATTTTCTGGAGGCCCATGCTTTTACAGACGAGGCGCAAGCCTTCTTCTAGGGTCGTAAGGATTTGCTTTTTTTTGTTTAATCAAACCCCTGCCGTGGTTCTCGTTCGCTGCACCTCAAAATAATCAAACCACAGCTCTGGCCTCTTCTCAAAACAAGACACCTGAATAACATAGTTGTCTCCCCACAAAGAACTTCTCAAAGCGGTTTTCCTAGCATTTCAAATGTTAGGCTGCGGTAAAGGTGGGTTTTCAGCATTTACAAAAACGCGTTGGCTAAAGCATATTTCAAACTATACTGTCAAATGTCATGCCTCAGCTCGGCCTAAGTTCACCAAGAGTGTTGTTTAAACTGCTGTTTTTCCGGGCATTGGGCTGTTGAAAGTGAAACTATACTTTTCTACCCTTTTTGTGTTATTAGAACCCGAGCGTCTGAGCATACAAAAAAAAAATAAAGGCGACCGCGGTATTCTCCGCCAACCCCTAGGCTAAGCGATCCCCTCAAAGACGTTTAGAGATGCCCTTGGTGTCTTTTCTTTTCGAAGTGGAGAGCATATCTCCATTTCAACGTGTACTTGTTGACTTCTGATTCCCATACATTAGCGTCTTAGAGGTTGAACCTACTCTCCAGCACTAAACAATGCGCTGTCGACCATTGCGTGGCTGGCGCAGTCCTGCGCCACAATAATGAGAATTAATGATAAAACAAAAACTGTTATTTTTTGCACATTTGCTGTACAAATATGCCATGCATATGTTTTTATAATTGCGAGAATGTCTTCGACATCCTAAATAATAAATATTCATAATTTGTAATTCATTTGTAACTTACTTCGTTAGTGCCTCTAAAGTCCTCAAATAAGGCGTTGGCATGCACACGCTCAGTTGAACAAAATGGCCGCGTATGTGCGTACTTGGTTGCAAATTCCATCTTGAAGCAGTAGTATTCAGCCGCTTGATGTAAACGCATCTCGTCTTTTTTTTCATCACCCTTTCCTGATTAGCCGTGTTTTCGTACGGGACAGTGCACTTGGCCAGGGGAGAAGGAAAAATTTACACCATCTTCCCAATAGGTGGTACCATGGGGTAGATGCAACGCATCGGGGGTCGCCGTTGCGTTGTCCGTTATGCTAGCGATGTCAGCGTGTGGATTGCTGTTGTTGTGTATCCTATTTACGCAGCATGCTCACCCCCGGTGCGTCGCATCTACCCATGGTCTCCCCTCGCGGGAAGATGGTGTGTAAATGTTTAACCGAGCTCAAGGCTGCGCGATAACGCACAGCTGGCACGGCGACGGGAGCGAGCGCAGCCGAGCGCAAGCTGCGCGCTGACCGCGCTGACGCACACATTGCGCTGCGGTGAGAGTGGCGGAGCGCGCAGCTGCGGTGAGAGTGGCGGAGCGGACGCAGCTGCCGCGGCGACAACGACGCGGGACAAGGCGAGTTTAAAGAGGCAAAGAGATGCGTTGCATCTAAAAACAAACACCGGCGTTCGCCAATCCTACAAGGGCGCCTTTGGATTACCCCAAAACAGCAACAAGAAAACTTCTACAGCACTGCGTCCATAATACACGGGGGAACTGGAAGAAGCAATGCGCATCTTCCAATTCACGTGCTTCAAGTTAACGCCAACCCGAAGGGCTACTCTTACCCGGCTAGGCTACAGGCATCCCCCAGAATGCTAACAGAGGCAAGGCATCCCTCTGGCCAACCGACAATCCATCAAAGTCCCACCAATTCCTAAAAATATGCATCCTATCTACAGCAATAAACGAGAGACGACCGGATACGAGCCCTTAGAAAATGCTTGCCAAACTATCCCTGTTCTAGTTTCACGAATGCCTTTCCCGCACCCCCAACAACCTGCCCGCGATGTGAGCGTCACCGACGTCAACAGTGCAGAAATGACCGCCGCTACAGTTCCCACGACATCTATTAGGCAGCAGACAGAACTTGTCATTGCTTTGACTACCACCGCTGAAAATGACTACGTCACGGCCAACGTCCGAGCCACCAACTTCCACGCCACCTTCCACAACATCCGGATAGGTCGCATAACACCCGTGGTCATCAAAATTTTGTAAAGTGTGGGCCAGCTCCGGAAATGCACATCACTTTACCCGCGGACCGGTGTCCTGCGAGGAAAGCGAGGCGGCACACGCCGAAGCTCGCGTTCATACTCACCTAGTTATTTCTCAAGAAGGCGAAGACACGCAGCCACATTTGCTGTCCCAAGCCCACTATTCTTACTTCAGTTACGTATATCCTCGCCCACTGGCGCCACGAATGACGACAGTTCCCGCCACCACATCCCCGTTTATGTCTAGAGCCAAGGCTGACCTGCATTGCGCCGACTTCAAATTCCTGTCCTCGCGCCACTCTTCCTTACCGCCATGTACTCACCCTCTACAACACTAGCTGTAATTTCTGTTCACAACCTGGCACCCTGCACCTCATGGTTATGGGACTGTCAAAAAACCCATCCTGTACCGCCGATACTTCTCCCAACGTACAAGCTGTGGGCGGGTTGAATGGCCAGCTTCAAACTCTCCATCCGCTAGCCTATGGCGGGGGCCAAGGGCAAGCCAGAGTGGAACAGGCTTCCTTGTGCTACAGTAGGTCCACCCACAATGTAGTCGCTCAACCATCAGCGGCCTAAAGGTCGTCTTAATAAAAGTTCGCTCACTCATCAACTCCGTTATCGCTCGTCCCATAATACACACTCTGGAAGTTTCCGCAAGTCAGTTCAATTTGCCCACCTTTCCTTGCTCGAGGAGCATCAGAAGAATATTATGTGAATTTGTGGTGTAGATTGATGGGCTAGTTGGTACTTTGACATTCTTATAGCATAGCGAACCGCGAAAGTCCTGTGGAAGTACGCTGTCAAATCCTGTCCCGTTCATGCGCAGATGGAGTAGTGGACACCGCTGTGTGTGTGTTCGTATGTACTATTGTTGTGCGCTGTGCTGCAAGAATGTCGTAACTTTGGATTTAGAATGGCGCCAGAGCGTCTAGGATCAGGCAAAAGCGGATTTGTATTCAGTAGATGCGAAACATCTCATGGTCGGGGCTATGTCCCTTCCCTTGTCGTTGTCGTTGTTGCGCCGTCCACACCCCCACTGCGCATGCTCGGCTTGCTGAACGCCGAGTCCCTTCTATTGGCTCCTGGGGCGACAGTGCTGCCGGTGTCGGTGTCTTCCTGGGCCGGCACGAGACGAGCACGCTTACTCTTTAAGGGCTCCTGTAGCGACAGTCTTTCTGCTGTCTTCCTGGGCCGGCACGAGACAAGCATATTTCAGGCGCCTTCGACGTTTCATCGTCGTCAGCAGCGGCGTGCGTCGGCGAGTCTCGGCGCGCCGTGATGAGAATCATCCTACAACTATCCGGGGAACGTGCATCGCCCTCATCTTCAGCAACCTAATGTTCATTGCACTACAACAGCCCTTGACTTACATTTCACAGACCATAAGGCGGTCATATTCAAAGCGGAAACGCCAACCACGGCACGACATCACCTACGTTGAACATGATGATGATAATGCATAAATAATAGTACACCTCATGCCAATACAAATGTCTCTCTCTCTCTCCTTAATGCCTCTTCACTCTAACACCCCCACCCCCTCCAATGAAATTGCACCATCTTCCCGTAGGGGCACCCTGAGTAGTATGCGAGACAGCCATGGGGTCAACGCAAGTTCCCATTTCGTAGTTCCGGTAAGTGAAAAGTGTGGTAGTTAACATGAAAACCAAACGGTAAATATAACTGGCGCTACGTACCTCAACCTCACGGAAATGATTATGATAATGATTAAATTAAAGACAAACTCATACGACCTACAACATCGTCTCTTTCTCTCTCTATAATGCCTCTCCAGTCTAACACCCCCACCCCCCTCAAATAAAATTACACCATCTTCCCGTAGGGGGTACCCTGAGTAGTATGCGAAACCCATGGGGTCAACGCAATTTCCCATTTCGTAGTTCCGGTAAGTGAAAGTGTGGTAGTCACCATGGAAACCAAACGGTCAAATATAACGGTAGCTACGTACCTCAACCTCACGGGAGATGACGACTGAAAACTACTGGGCACTTGAATCGACCCCATTGCCTGCTTCGCATACTACTCAGGATTCCACTACGGGAAGATGGTGTAATATTTTATTCACGATGTCTTTACGCGTATTGTTTTCTGGTAAAAATATCAAGCGCACATTCAATTTTGAATAAAATATTGCATAGTAGTAGTTTGGCTTCAAATGCGCCTGCTAGTATTTTTATTGCTGAATAATGTTGGCGGATATAAAATGTAGAACCAGATTTAGTTTGGAGAGGTTCAGCCCCTAAGCTTTTACGAGTTCAGAAAATTTATATTTTCTCCGGATGGCCTCAATCGAAGGACAGGGAGGACGGACAGAAAGAACGAAATTTGCTGTTAAAGTAAGGAAGAAATACTATCGTCTCTAACAGCTAAAACTAAAAACTAGTGCTAGATCAGTTCTGGGATAAGCATATTGCCGCGACTTTATTATTTGTGGGAGCAATCCCCGACCGGCTAACGGGGCTGTTTGTGCAGGCGGCTGCGCAGTTCATCAAATGCCACTTTCTGCTCTTCCGTCCAAAAACGAAGGTACGTCTATCTCTTGTGAGGCGCGTGACTGGCTCCGCAATTCTGTGAACCAGAGAGACAAAGCGTCTGTAATAGGCACAGAGGCCTAGCAAGCGTCGGACAGCTTTTTTGTCGGTTGGTACTGGAAAAAGAGCTTACGCCCGCTGCTTTTCTGGATCCGTGCGGGACGCCTTGAAATTTGATCTCCGGAAACCAAGGTGGCATTTTTGAGGCTTAATGGTGAGCTCGGCAGAGCGGATTGCTTCCAAAACGCTTCCCAGTCGTGTTAGATGTTTTTCGAAAGAACTAGAAAACACAACTACTAAGCGTTTTGCAAGCAATCCGCATTCCGCATTTTGGAAATTATGTAGCGCTGAGCTCCAGTAAGAAGAAGTCAAAGCGTTTATTAACAGGGCGAACTTGTGCCGGCAAACACTAGTCGATCAACAGAAGAGCAAGCGAGCTTGACTTCTTCTCTCTGACCACCAGTGAGCAAATGACATATTAGAAAACAGCCCCGTTAGCCGGTCGGGGATTGTTCCCAATAATAAAGTGGCGGCAATTATAACACTCGCCATAACCCGATGTAGTGGAGCTTGTTTTGTAGTGATGAGCCTAATATCTACCGGCGGAAAGGACGCGGGTAATTGGCAACGACCATAAACCAGAATAAATTCACGAGACAAAGAACACGTGAATTACAAAGTACATGACCTAGACGCCCTAATAAAATCAAACCCCAATGTAAACGAAACCGCCATTATGAAAAGTCTTATCTTACAAAAGTTCGGGCTCACGTTTGGTGTAAGTGCTTCGAAGCTGTCTAATTACAACGCTCTCCTTGCATTTTTACACACTCTCCTGCGCCTTGTTTGCACGGTGTGAGGAGGCGCGATCACAGGAAAGGTGGGCAGGGTTCGAAGCTAAGGAAGACGAGATGTGTGCGGGAGGCGGAGAAGGACGTGAGAGGGAAAAGAGCG
>JABSTR010000221.1:0-77552 GCA_013339765.2 Haemaphysalis longicornis
TTGTTTGCTGCGCAAAACGAGCCGTTGTAACTTTATCTTTCGCTTCACTTTTTTTGGTCTGAAAATTATTTTCGAGTAAGTCGTTTAGGTCGAGTAAGTCTGCAAGTTTGAATTGCATTGCTCGGGCTGCTGTACTTGCCCAAAAATGTGTAGGCTTTATAGTGTGTTGTCAATCGACAAATGAGCTGCCCTAATAGCGATATCGCTCGAGGATGTCATTGGAAGAGCTACTGCCGAAGTGGCGCAGGCTTCTAGATATGTTGGCTGACGAGTACGGAGATGATTGCGCTGGTTGAAACAAGATCCCAGGGTACGTGATGAAATTCTCAGCTCAAATAAGAAAGGCACCAAAACTCACTCTAAAAGTAAAACTGAGGTATAGATGGAGACGCTTCAGGCATCAATCGATGTTTAAGGCAGAATTTCAAATGAAGTGCCGTGAAATCAGCAGGATGGATTGGCTGCTTCACTAGTCTCATTATGTCCTTAACGTCTTCTACGTAGTGAACCTTTATCTGTGTAGAGTAGAACTACGTAGAAAAGCTAACGCAAATAAAATATTCAAAGCGTTTTTGGCCGAAGTGTCAAAACCCACAGTAAAGAGTAAAAGCAAGTTGTTAGCTTACGTCCCTGAAAACACCATATTCAAAATAAATAGTGTTGTACACATCCACCCTATGCAGCAGAGTGTGAATAGGTGGGCATCAAGAGATGAGGTAAGAGGCGTTCAAAATTAACCACCGCAGTCAACAGAATACTTTCTCTCATATTGGACGTCGCCTAGGCCTACATCATTCTTGAGAAAGCCCTGAAAAACTTTCTAACGGCGAATCTAGTAACGAGGCTCATTTGCATTGCAAATGATCCTTGTATTCGATAATGCGGGAGGCGGCGACTGAAACAAAGTTTTTCTTTATTTATATACTTTCTGGTTCCCCATGTTTCCCGGTCAATACGGGCGCGTTCGTCAGACAACGTGACGCGAATTCACATGATCGCTTTTCCCTGAGCGTCATCCCATCCTCGCATCCAGAGATCTTTCCGCAGTTCCAGCAACTCGTCCGTTGTGCTATAAGCCCACAGACATGCCAGGCTAATTGAACAAGCTTTCTTCTTTACTTGGTTTTCCACACTATGCTGCTTTCGCTGCACAAAAGGTTCCAACTTTAAATTACTCCAAGTCCTATCATTCGCTGCCGTCGATGGAAGAGTACGTGACGAAGGGCTGAGCGTCAGCGAACTTTGTAAATTTATTTTTATAAAGGCAGAACAGTTTTTTCTTTATGTGGACAAAACGGACGTTTTAAAATATCCTCAAGAATATCCCTTCGCTGTTGAGGGAGTTTCTTTTGATTTTGGTTATATTATGATAGTAGTACGAGAAGGTGTTTAATTGTTGCAATATGTGGTTAATTGTTGCTGTATGTGGGCCGCAATCGCAGCCTATTAATGCAGCCGAGGAGCTTACTTTTATGTTATGTGGCTGCAGCGCACTTGGCTCTTGCGTTTCTTTATCCATTTATTTATTTATACTCTAAGGATATAGATTTGACACGAGTTTTGCTGCTACAATAAGCAAGAATTGCAATCAAGAAAAAAAGGCTTAGCCTCTTCCTCAATAAACATTTCGTTGTCAATCGGCGAAGAGATAGTAGTTCAGATAAGTTTTTATGGTAATCGTCACCACCTTAGCTTCTGAGAAGTTTACAAACCTGCTTATTTCAGCACGGCAAAAACTAGGCAAAGATGATTTGAACGTGCGCCGCTGCTTCACAAAAAGCGGCACCGGCCTGTCATCCAAATGTTGTGCGACACCGCAGTTACAGCGCCGTTACTTTTCGTGTCACCGCCATTGGGTCGCGCATTTTATTCGTCATTTATAACGCGCAATTCGGAGCACGATTTGGGGCGCGATGAGAGACCCTCCCTCTATGCACAGTCGGCATGCACCGTGCAGCCGACCAGTCCTACTTCTACCCTGCCAATCTGTGAGGTAGTGTTAAGAAGCGTGCAGCTGCTCCAAGATGTTGCCTAACAACGCCAGTGTTACACGCCATTGCTATACGGAAGACTGTCGTATTTAGCTATGGTTAGCCAAAATGGCGACTTTGTAGTTTGCTTGGCACCAAAAGTGATCCTGGCAGTTGACACCACTATTGAACGCACAAATTTGTGGCATCAACTGCTTGACTGCCGTCGGTTACATCTAGAAGGCTTGCCCTCCACCTTTTTCGTGTTTTTTCCGACGTTCATATGTGTTTCCACCTAACCGGACTAATGAATTTTGCGACACTTCTGAATACTGTATTTTATTGTATCTATAGTTATAGATGGGGCTTTTAGTAAAACCGGCCCACAAAAAATTTGACACCAGTAGTTTGAGTGCACAAAATCGTGTTTAAGCTATTATGCCTTTACTGAATTGCTTTAGTTAAAAAAATACTACAGCAGTTCCACTCAACGTAACAGCTGTCGAAAGTCCAGAGCAGTGATTATTCCGCCAGAGGAGCTGTGGTGCCGTTTGCCGCTCACTGCTACCAACCCTCACGCCATTCTCCTCTCTGCATCACTCCTCTCATGACGAATTGAACCAAGGTCTTGGCCTATGCAATTCAATTTTCGCGCCTTTGCAGTGGTAGCGCACTCTCTACCTGGAACAGCACGAGGGGCAGTCCTCTTCTTTTTGGGCATGCTTTCATCTCGCACGTGTGAGAGCCTTACGGCGCAGTTTCAAACGCACCATGTTTTTCAAAACGCAGACCAACACAACGAGCGTTCCTAGCTAAATGAACGCGTTGACTGCTGGACAAATGTTTTCAAATCGCGCGCCATCAGCGGCAAAGGGTCGCACAACATCCGACAGATGGCGACGAGTATCGTAGGAAACCAGTGAAACATCCCCCTCGCGAGGGCACGATCAAATGCGAGCATTCCGGGGGCGCACGACGTAGTAGTTTGCGTTACGTTAGGTTGAACGTGGCAATGTGACGAGAGAGAGCTGTCAGCTAATTTGAATGAGTCAACGATATAAGGCGCGTTCTAGTCGTCCATCTGTGTCTTTTTGTGGCGCAGTGGGTAGAGCACCATACATTGCGGTGCCCGCAGGGTCAGGGATCGAAACCTCGCCGGATAGTTTCTTTTTTATATAGTAGGGACAACGCTGCGGACTACGGACGTCAACGCGGGTGACATCGTGATTAATGAAATGCCTGCATTTAATAAGCCTCAAATCTACTCGGTTTTCATTGGAAATAAGGGGGACATATATGAACACTGCCACACGTACAGGAGCTTAGGACAGTTAGGACTGTAGAAACCGCTTGCTCAAGTATACCCTTAACTGTTGGTCGGACGGCTGAACCGAATGACAATCTTTTTGAAGCCGCTGTTTGCTTGCGTGACACCGTGTGGCCGTGTTTTTGTTCGTGATGTCGCGTGATTACGTTGGCTAGATAGCGTGACAGCGAACGAGCTACGACGACAAGGCGGGTCCTAAAGTGCTCTGCACCTAATACTTCATCCGGAAGACTGCAGACACACGCCACAGCTTGCCAGAATCAGAGTTATGGATGGCTGGATGGGGCACCTGTTCTACTCGTGTGCCGTCACACTCCCTGGGGACGTGGTACGCACTGGTTTAAAATTTCTTCCGCGGCTGGAAACGTGTACAGATTGCGCAGCGGGAATGCACTGAGCTGCGGCTGTGGCATCGGAGTTCAAATCTGATTGAAACTGGAATGGGTTTTCTATTTACGTTTTACGGCAGTGGCGGTTTTCTGCATCCGGAACAAGTTCAGAGAACAGCAACGGGAGTTCTTTTGCGCAATGGGGATTAAGTGACGCCTGATGACAGGCTAGTCTAGGGGCTCGGATAGACAATCGAGGCACTTAAGGCATTCACCCTAAGAGATATCTTCAGACTTTGCAGGTTGGCTTCACTGCAGTGTTCCATTTATTTTGCCAATATTTAGTGTTTTTGACATTTCGACATTATGTTGTCTTTTAGGGTCGCTTTTGTGTTTTGTATGTGTACTCTTTATTTGAAATATAATGCGCACGTTTATTTTCAAATAAAAAAAAAACACGGCGAGAACCAGTTTTCAATTGATGTTTTGCCTGAAATAGACGCTATTTACTGCTCAACAATGCCGACAGGCATGAAGTGTTCCTCCAGATAGAATAGTTAGGTAATGTTTGGGCTGAATGATCTCTTCCCTTTATAGTTATTTTAGCTTTTGCTCGGAAGGCTGAATTGAGGGACAGACCGACAGAAAGCCTAACATTTTCGCGTTTAATTATAAAAAAAAACTATTGTGTTTCATAACACGAAGCGCGCACGCAAAATGAAAAAAAAAATGCGGCTTCGCTGGGCTAACCCTGTGTATGCAAAGGGAAAGCTTGTTTTACCCTGCTTAAGTTGTGGTTTGACTTGGTTAACCTTTGATTTACCTGTAATTAATATACTACTTGTCCAAAGCCTGCCTTTGTCTAAGGTTGTGGTTTAGCTTCCGGAGCTTTTCGAGCCCAACGGCTTGCCGTGCTATACGCCATTTTCCATAGGCATTCGGGAAAAGAGTAAATTACTTGCAAACCAGTTCTCCCGGTGGCCCGCGTGCCTCCCGCTTCCGGCGGACCAGCGTTGCCTGCGCGAGCTCGGCTGTTAATCGCTCGGCGTGGTGTGCTTCGCTGCGTAGTGCAAAAGCATTTGTTACCATGCGCTTAGTTTTTGAGGATCTTTTAGCTGTTGTAACCAATTCTGCAATGCCTTGCAGGGCTCTGACTTTGTTTTGGCAGCAGAGTGCGGTCATGGGAACATCCAGAAAAAAAAAAAACACCGGCGGCTTATGTGCACGACGTGGAGTAGCGAAAATGCCGTGTGGTTGCATGAGTATGCCGCATCACCTACGGCAGTGCAGCATATGTGGGGCAATCTACTACACCAGCACGTGTAGCAGAGTGAAGAGAATAAAGCGCTCTTGCCATGCGCTTCGCGCCATGCACCTGACGTCATGCGCGTGTCGCTGGATGGGCTGGCCGCTGCATTCCGCCTAAAAGACACGTCAGCACACCCAACCACCCGTCGTCCTGAAGCCACAGTTAACCTGCTGGTTCGGCTTCTTTTGCCTCGTCTACAGACCTGATCTCGACTAGCGATCAGCCTGCGACCTTCTCGGGCGACTCATCCTCGATGGCCAACAAAAACAGCGGCGCTGTTCCATTCCAGATCGCGGCACCTCACCCGTTCACCTTCTCCTCCCGTCAGACTGGCCCCAATGGAAGAGACGCTTTCTCGGCTACCGGGCTGTTTCAGGGCTAAGCGATCGACCCGAAGAATGCCAGGTGGACGCACTGGTCTACCTCATGGGACCCCAGGCACAAGACATCTTTAACACGTTTAAGTAGACCCCTGACGAGCAGAACAATTTCAACGCTGTGCTAAAGGCCTTCGAGGACTATTTCATACCTCGCCGAAACATCATCTACGAGCGGGCCAAATTCAACACCCGAGTCCAGATGGATTGTGAGTCCGTGGAAGAAGTGAACTGAGACGGGCTAGTTGGTGCATGATGCTACTTAGATTCTACTATATATTCGTTGTTCTTCTAAATAAACCCAAGTTGGCAGTTCAGCGCAGAGTTTGTCTTTGCTTCCTGTCGTATCGATTTTGGCGCTATTTTTTCTTAGTAGCATCCGTGGAATATTTTGCCATAGCCCTGCACGCACTGGCAGAGACTTGTAACTATTAAGCAAGCTCCGCGAAGAGTTAATCAATGACAGACTAGTCGTGGGCGTAAAGAGCCACAAACTCTCGCAAACTCGGCAGCTTGACGCCAGCTTAGACCTCATGAAAGCTTTAACCATCGCTCGTCACCCCTACCTGGTCTAACCACAGCTCTGCTAGGAAAACCAGCCATCACCAACCTTTGTTCCCGTCAGTGAACAAAGTATTGTTACCACTTCCACTCTACGAGGAGACCAGGGCAGAGCTTCAGCGAATGTGCTTGGAAACCTTCGCAGATCTGATTCCAGAGCGCTATCTGAGTCCCGAAGAAATGAGCTACACCTACGGTTACAACCCACCGTCGAAGCAGGACATCGAGCACAGCCCTCCCGAGTTCATCCTGGACCCGATTCTGTTCCGGCTATCGACGCCGCCCTGAATTTCCCGTGGCGGCTCCTTACTACCCTAGCGGCAAGCAACGCCTAGCGCTGGAAATCTCTGCAATCTCCCCCATCAGCTTTCGTGCCATAACCGGCGCAGCGCCCTCAGCATCCACGTGCCTCCTCGCCGCACCCAGCGACCACGAAACCGCGAGGCAGCCCTGGTCAGAGGCGCCCGCGGCACCCTCCCGGGGAGACGAGCGAGCCATGGTACAACAACTTCGCCCACGACAGGGGCGAATCGCTGCTCGAACCTTCGGTCTCCTGGCTGCTTGACAGCGAGGAGTTCTTTCGAGCCACCAGCGCGCTGGAGCGGAGACCCGCGGTGGGTACGGAGACGATGCTGGAACATAGTAAAGAGGCTCGTACCGCAGTGGGAGAGGCATCAATAGCGCAGCAGCACAGACCATCAGCGCAGCCGCACAGACTATCGCGTATGAACCAGTTCTAGGACGGCACCCCGAGCAACGAGTCGCCGGCCGCATAGACCGAGGTTCTCCTTTTCGACACCGCAGCGACGGCCAAGAAGCAGCAGCGAGGAGACGCTCGCAGAAAGAGCAGCGACGACACGAGCGGAGGCGACAGCTTTCACCAGGGCGACACGGACGAGAAGCGGCACGACCCCAAGTCCATACCATCGCTGCGTCTGAGCCGGACGAGCTGGAACCTTGCAACGGCGAGCCGATCCAGAGAGGCGGCTCCGTCAGAATACAAGGAGTAACCTTCCTTGAAAGGGGAGGATGTGGGACAATTTGCTACACCCGCACGTGTTGCGTAGTGAAGAGAATTAAAAGCTCTTGCCACGCGCCTCCCGCCATGCTCCTGACGTCATGCACGTGCCGCTGGGCAAGCATTCCATCCAACAGCATACACATGTAATTAAGGTGCTTTTATTACTGTTTTAGGTGAACGTATTACATTTCGAAATAATATGAAAGCATCAGTTTCCCTATCGCCCACTGCTGGTAGATAGCCGGATAAGCAGGCATCACAATGTGGAAGCGCAGCTTGAGATACGCTAACGTTTTCTGGACGCAACGAAAAAAAAAAAACGTTTCTTATCCTTATAGGCGTCCCGGAATCCGAAGTACTCCAATTACAAAACAGCCGTTCCTGACTGCCTAAAGCTTCTATAGTACAAGCAGAGGGTCAACAAAGATCGGCTTCGAGTGACAGTGCGTGCGGTTGTGTCGACGACTTTCATGGCAGTTAATTCATAACCATCACCAATCGTCCTAAATCTAGTTCAGTAAGATCATACTGTATTGCGACGTCAACCGCGCGGTAATCACTTCGTGTATAGCTCATCGAGAGGGCGCGGTTCAGGGAGACATACACGCAGCACTCGCTCCGCTTTTGTCGTCTCCTCTTCGGTTCTAATCGGTGAACATCGACAAGCAAGGCGGCATTCAAAATAGGTATTTACTTCCCGATAGGGATTTTAGGCCAGTCGGCACCATAGCAGTAGTTAGTGACACTAGATAAGGTTACAAAGTATCGGCACTCTTTTCTCTATTGTTCTGTGCCGCCGTCATGAACTTTGGTCAGTTCGCATCAGTGACCTCGCACCCAGCACTCGGTCACTTTAAAGTCTAACGCATATAAAGACATAGTGCTGTTAATCAGAAGATTGAGTAACCCCATTTTCAGAAGATTTTTGGGATGACAATGTGTGCACAACACTTAAAGGAGCCATGAAGAGAAATGCAAGTTTTTAATTCGAAAGATTTCGATAGTGCCCCAGCGCTTGTCCGGAATGCTTTATTCACTGAGAAATGGACCCGCTCAATCGTGCGAAAATGACATTCTGCAGCCTAGAATACCTTCATTCACGCATCCGCAGTACAGGGTAGAGACACGTATACGTGGCGCCGCCATTTCAGTTGCTCGCTCGCCGGCGAAGCAAGTCATTGTGTCAAAACCGCGCTAAAATTATCGCCGTTTACTGAAGAAGTTTGAATCATATTGTCTGTTTCGCGTTGCTAGGTCTCGTTGGAAACGAAAAAGAAAACGCGTTGAGCCCGTTGACCCAATTGTTCAAAGGTGTCTCCACATACGTTCCGTGATTACCGTGGCAAGCGGGTTTGTTTTTGCATTTAAACCTACCCCTGTAAAATGCACGTAAGACACCGTTGCTTGCGTCAATCGAGCAGACACCCCAAGCCCCGTACTGTGCAGCTAAACAAGCACGCTGTGCGCACTTACTTATGTTTACATGTGCTTTCGTAACTTCCACTGTATATTCTTAAAGAATGTGCTGCGCAAATCGCTCGATCGTCTAGTTTGTAAGCTCTACCTAATTTGCGTCTGCTTCTGCCAGCCTCCGCCAATCGCAGAGCTCACATCATAGGTCGGTCTGTTGCGGGAAATGAGCTGGTGGGTCGCACCATTCCCGTTTTTCCTAATTATGAGCTTATTTGAGCAAGTTTACTTAAAAGTGGTGTCAGTATGATTCTAACGAGACAATCTCCAAACTGTTTTCTCTTCATGGCTCCTTACCAATATAGATATGTGGAATTTGAGTTTGGAAGATGGGATTAACGGCAAGCATGTAAGCCTCTGCTGTGAGCATAATAGTAGACTACCTATAAACCTGCGTCCATGAGCAGCACAGGACAGAGTGGTGGCACTTTTTGAGGCATGGCACACTTATATCGGTGCTGAAGAGACAAGAAGTGGTACAGGATGGCACTTCTGGGCACTCGTTTTTTTGACGATATTTATAAATGATATGTCACATAATATAGAACGGAGATTTCATGGTGCTATAGAATTAGTGACAGACGTTCTTATGGTACCTAAAAAGGAGAATGAAAGTTTTGATGCTTCCTCTCTAGCTCTGTATAAGAAGGGAGAAGAAATAAATTGGCGGCTTAAAAGAAGCTTGGATATGGATGTATCATAAAAGACTAACGTAAAGGAATGGTTAGACATTGATTAGATCTTAAAAGCGTAGAGAAGGTCCATGTACTTTCGCTGACGTTCTGGGCGCCATTTGTTACATTCTACTAAGAGGCTTTCAACTGGGCTAGTGTGAAAAGCCCCACATGCAAGGCGAAGTCCTAGGTGCCGCACTGAGTCCAGCATTTTCAGGGATGTTTTGTCGCTGACCCATACACAACACTGCCATAGTCCAGGCGCGACCCTATCAGAGAATTTAAAGACGTGTAAGGAGTTCTTTTTCAGCACCGTAGGATTGGTGTGAGAGGACTAAGAATGTTCATTGTTTTTATGCATTTCTGTTGGGGCTGTTTCAAGTGATGGATAAACATGAGTTTGCTATCGAATATTACGCCTAAAGGCTTCTGTTCCCCTCAGACAGGAATTACTGCACCATTAATACAGATATTAGGGTCCGCATGAATCCCGCGCTACAGGGAGAACACAACACAAGTACATTTTTGGGGGGTTCAGTTTAAAACCGTTTCTGTCCGTCCAGCCAGCAGGTTTGTTCACCCCGAGCTGGGTGGCGTTCACAAATTGAGAAGTTATAGGATTCAAAAGATATCTTCACGTCATCTACATATATAGGACAGGAAGTGGTTGGTGGCAATGCCTTGCGGGACGAGTTCAACTTAACATTAAGGAGTGTGCAGCTGAACTCACCGCATTGAGGAGCGCTATTTTCCTGTACATATACCTTGGAAAGTTCACTGCCAATCCCCCCTTGAAATGTTCTTTCCGGCATGTAGCTACTGAAGGTGTTCAGCTTGTTGCCGGAAACACCAAATTACTTGAGGTCTCTCAAGATGCCGTACGGCCAGGCTGTGTCGAAGCCTTGTCCATATCAAAGATTTATGCAAAACTGGTTATGGATGAAGGCATCTTTTACATAGGATTACAACGCAAGCAGTTGATCGTCGGTGGATGTCTCCGCCCTGAAACCAGCCTAGCAGCTCTCGACAGGACCATTGTACTCTAAGAAGTACATGAGTCTCCTATTGATCCTCTTCTCGGGAAGCTTGCCCAGGCAGCTTGTTAGGGCAATGGGCGATAACTTGAGGTGCAAGAAGGGTCCTTCCCGTCTTTCAGGAAAGCCACTACAATGGCCTCCCTCTAAGACTTTGGAAGCTGCCCTGAAAGCCATACTATGTTGTATAAATTAAGGAGTGTTTCTAGTGTGTCTGCGTGTAAGTGTTGTATCATTGTGTATGTAATGTTGTCTGCACCCGGAGCTGAAGGCTTACATTGTTTCAGAGCAGCCTTCAGCTAGTGAATCGAAAACATGAAATTATCCGAAATGTATGACTTATTGTTGTCACGCAGGGACTTCTTTTCGCAGAACATTTTGTGCTTCATGAAAATGTGTAGTGTGCTGTACTGGACACGTGTTCGAAATGTGTGAGTTTGTTACCCTGGTCTTCCAATGTGTGCCACATGTTGTACTAACCAGGCGCCGGCTGTGCGTTCGTTGTCCTTTGAGTTTTCGTATACGTGTCCCAACTGTGAGTGTCGGTGTATGAGTTTATGGACGCGAGGAAGGAGCGCCAGCTCTCCCTTTTTGCCTCACGGCGCAGTCGTTTCCCGAGTGCTTTTGCCCGTGTGAGAGATACAAGGTTGTTGGACGTGGCGTACCGGAGAAGGGCACCCAACGCCTTGTTCTGGGCCTCTTGTGCTCGCCGGCAGTCCTAGTTCCACTAGGGCTTCCTTGGGTTGCGCGGGGCACCGAAGGCCTGGGGAGTGGACTTTCTGATAGAAACGAGGATGTGCGCCGTAAGGAGTAGGGCGGCTTCGTCTATGTGTAAGTGTGCTATGGCTGTGTGCTGTAGTTTAGTTGTATTTGTGAGTGTACTTGAGTTTGCTTTTGATTCTTTAAACCTGTTATGGAAAGATGAACTACTTGGGCCTTCACCTATATATGTTAGTGAGGTGGGGAAGTGGTCAATACCATGTAGGTTAGTGCCAATATCACACTCTAGAGATGGATAGAAAACTGAGGAACCAATAGACAAGTCAAGATGGGAGAAAGTGTTGTGTCCTATATTATGGTATGTAGGCTGTTTCTTATCAAGAAGGTATGTTCCCGAAGATGTTAAGAACTTCAATTAATAGCATTCTTTGCCGAGCACGCTTACAGCCAGGATCGTGTAACGAACGCCCTGCAGTTCCACAAAAATACAGATATCGCGGAAGTTTCACCTGTAATGGTTATAATTTGTAACGTAATAAAACGAGATAAATCTGGTCGCACAAAAGTTTGAAACACTAAAATATAGGAAAAATAGGTAAAAATCACGGAAAAGGGCGAGATGTGTAAGGCCCTGCATTTCCACAATAATGCAAACTCCACGAAAGTTCCACCTGTAATCATTATAATAGCCTAAATGAAGATAACCGGTAGAACTAAATTTTGAAAAACTAAAATAATGATCAAAATATAAAATAATTACGAAAAATGGCGAACCATGTAACCCCCTGTATTTTCACAATAATGCTGATTTCGGAAAAGTTTCAAATATACAGCTTGTTGTAACAACGTAAATGGAGATGACTTGGGCACGAAAGTTTGAAAAACTACAAAATAAGAAAAACATTGAAAACACGGAATACGTCAGCTAAACGCATACTGCATGCATTTCTAGATCACTTGATCAGATCAGATTAAACTTTATTGTTGCCACGGGTGGGACCGTTTCCAGGTCGACTTTAGTGTCCAAACCGCCGGAAACGACGGCAGGATTCATGCCGCAGATCTCTGCGGCGTCTTCGGCCACCTCGGCTAGTGACTCCAGACCTGGGGGGCTCACAAATCTCAAACCTAGCTTTAACGGTCGAGACTCCTTGTACCGCTGAGCGGCGTGGCCTTCACTGCTCCTTCCACAGTAATGCAGATTTCGCTAAACCACGTTTCCGCCTGTAATCATCGGTATCCACTTTGTCGTAAATGGACATGCCTTGGACGAAATAGCTTTCGAAAAACGCGTAAGGGAGTGCCCATAATAATCGCGTATAATGTAAAACACTCAGCGCGCTACGGAAAATAGCGAAACTCATAGCGCCCTGCGTTGGGTCCGGCACAATAATGCAGTTTTCGGGAAAGTACAAATGTGCGCGCGACCCCATCGTTGTAAGCAAAACGACGGGGCGCGTAAACAGAAACTTGGTTCTCAGCGGCCCCGCGCTTCGACGCCGAAATTTAGAAAATAAGAAATTAGAGAAATGTTAAAAAATTACCTAAAATGTCAAAACGTATGCCGCATGGCATTTGCACAATAAGGCAGACTCCGCAAAAGTTCCACGTGAAATCGTTATCATAGTGTAAATGAACATAACCGGTCGAACGAAATTTTGGAAAACTAAAATAAAAAAAAAATCTATACCTATAAAAAGAAGTGCCCGACTGACTGACTGACTGACTGACTGACTGACTCATCAACGCCCAGCCAAAACTGTTAGACCTAGAGACTTGAAATTTCACGAGTTTATTTGCGTCATTGAGTAGGTGCTCAATAAGGCGGGTTTCTCAGAAATTGGCCTCCTAACCGAGGAAAAGGGCGAAATTGTGGTTTCCCGAATTCGTGATTTTCTCGGTCACCCATTCACATATCGAAGCGCTTTTTGCTGATATAAGTAGCCCTTAAGAATACCTAAAAAGTAGTTTTTGGATTTCGCCCTAACCTACACCAGCGAGGTGATTCCGCATTCCGGAACTAAAACGGTGTTCCTAAAGATTCTCAAATAAATCTTTCACCGATTCAGTAATCCAACTGATTTTTGCTAGAATATGTTACTCATACAAATGCACAGAACGTTTTTAAGGATTTCGCTCTGCGACGCCGCTAAAAGGGTCAAATTGTTTTTTACAAATGACACGGCTGATGAGCCAAAAAGGCCTGACAGGTTATGTACACGTCTAGCCAAACTGCTCTTTCAAACGGCTACAGATTGCAAGGGCACATTCTGATTACGGTGTTGGAGGTCAATATTTCTTAAAATTTTAAAAATTCCACCATGGAGGGAGTGAAAAGCGGTAAAATAGTTTTTCACATATGAATTTTTTTACCGCCCGCCATCTGAGATATCGAACTGGTTTTTGTTGAGATAGGCAACTTACTCACGTATCTCAACACTGTTATACAACATTTTTCAATGACACCCTCCCAATAGAGGCAAGCGGGATTTCGGGAAAACACTGTGTTTTACACTTTCGTAAATAACCACCCAGCCAGTTGATATCTCCCATTCGTTTTTTTCTTGAAAATGCTGCCCATTTAATTGCCCCAAAACCCACTTTCAGGATTTTGTCCTAACATGCGGATAAGAAGGCCAGCGAGATTTTTTAATCTGCATCCTTTTGGAAGTAAAATTCAGTTGAGTTTTCCCGCGTTCGTTAGCGTCGCCATCTGTTGACACCTTCGGCAACCACGCGTCCGTCCTAAATGTAGGAGCAGGGTGTCATATATAAATGTAAAAAGAAGTGCCAGTAAAAAGGCTGACTGATTGACTGATCATCAACGCCCAGCCAAAACTGTTAGACCTAGAGACTTGAAATTTCACGAGTCATTTCCGTCATGAGTAGGTGCTCACTAAGGCCGGTTTTTCAGAAATTGTGTTCCTAACCGAAGAAAAGGGCGAAATTGTGGTTTCGCGAATTAGTGATTTTCTCAGTCACTCATTCACATATCCAAGGGCTTTTGCTGATATAAGTAGCCCTTAAGAATACCTAAAAAGAAGTTTTTGGATTTCGCCCTAACCTACACCAGCGAGGTAATTCCGCATTCCGGAACTAGAATGGTGTTCCTAAAGATTCTCAAATAAATTTTTCACCGATCAGTAATCCAACTGATTTTTGCTAAAATATGTTTACTCATACAAATGCACAGAACCGTTTTTAAGGATTTCGCTCTGCGACGCAGCTAAAGGGGCCAAATTGTTTTTTACAAATGCACGGCTGATGAGCCAAAAAGGCCTAACAGGTTATATACACGTCTAGCAAAACTGCTGCTTCAAACGGCTACAGATTGCAAGGGCACATTGTGATTACAGAGTTGGAGGTAAATATTTCTTAAAATTTTAAAAACTACACCATGGAGAGAGTGAAGAGCGGTAAAAAAGTTTTTCAGATAATTATGTTTTTACCGCCCACCATCTGATATATCTAACTGGTTTTTTGTTAAGATAGGCAACTTACGTATCTCAACACTGTTATAGAACATTTTTCAATGACACCCTCCCAATAAGGGCAAGCGGGACTTCGGGAAAACACCGTGTTTTTACACTTTCGTAAATAACCACCCAGCCAGTTGATATCTCCCATTCGTTTTTTCTTGAATATGCTGCCATTTCATTGCCCCAGACCCACTTTCAGGATTTTGTCCTAACATGCGGGTAAGAAGGCCAGCGAGATTTTTTAATCTGCATCCTTTTGGACTTAAAATTCAGAGTAGTTTTCCCGCGTTCTTAGCGTCGCCATCTGTTGACACATTCCGCATCTACGCGTCCCCCGTAGGAACAGGTGTCATATATCAAAAATGTAAAAGAGAAGATGTACCAGTAAAAAGCGCAAAGGTTAGCCCTGCAACCTCGGACCTCACGTAGGGAGCCCATATTGCGTACAATAAAACTGTACCGATGAGCATCGTTCATATCTTCTGAGATAGCACTTCCTACGAGGAAGAATATCGCCCTCCCAGCCTGCCTCCATCCTGTGTTCGCAGCGCAATCTCCTGCCGAATTCAAGTTGTGTTTGCAACCTGGCACTCTTCCTCATATCATATTAAGAGTGCAAGCAAACCAAGCTCCTCCTTCTTCCATCCACTTTTCCAAACCTTGAGCTGTGGGAGAACCTGGTGAATAACAGCGATCTGGATGTCCAGACAATACTTCCTCCAGAGCGAAGGCTGCCTATTCATCACATGGCTTTCTGAAATTGGGAACCACTCCCACTTCGCCGTCTCAATAAAACCTTTTCCACTCACTGACTCATTCGCTCAAACGCGCCATATTGGTGCAATTTCTTTAGCGAGAGTTGGAGTAAAACACGAGTATCAGTCGTTTCACATTACCACGACGCGCCTGCAGTAGGAGCCTATGTACTGACAGCAGGCAGGCACCCTCGAGTGTGTACCTCTTCCCAGTGAAGTAGCCTAACATGGCGGCCAACAAATACCAATTGCTGTCCTTAATATACTGGCCCAGTAGGGCACCGCCGCGTATTACCGCTATTATAAAATAATTACAAAAAATGGCGAACCGTGTGACGCCCTGCATTTCCACAATAATGCAGATTTTGGAAAAGCACCATGTAATCGCTGTTATTACGTAAATGGAAATAATTTGTCGAATGAAATTTTGAAAAACTTCAAATAAGAAAGATATTAAAAATTACCGAAATATCAAAACCTATATGGCATGCCATTTCAACAATAATGCTGATTTCCCGAAAGTTCCCCCTGTAATCGTTGTAATGGCGTAAATGGACATAATTTGTCGAACGAAATTGAGAAAAATATAAAAAACTAGCGGTAGTACCCGGCGCTGCCCGGGTGGGCCATATATTAAGGACAGCAATTGGTATTTGTTGGTCGCCATGTTAGGCTACTTCACTGGGAAGAGGTACACACTCGAGGGTGCCTGCCTGCTGTCAGTACATAGGCTCCTACTGCAGGCGCGTCGTGGTAATGTGAAACGACTGATACTCGTGTTTTACTCCAACTCTCGCTAAACAAATTGCACCAAGATGGCGCGTTTGAGCGAATGAGTCAGTGAGTGAAAAAGGTTTTATTAAGCCGGCGAAGTGGGAGTGGTTCCCAATTTCAGAAAGCCATGTGATGAGTGGGCAGCCTTCGCTCTGGAGGAACTATTGTCTGGACATCCAGATCGCTGTTAGTCACCAGGTTCTACCACAGCTCAAGGTTTGGAAAAGTGGATGGAAGAAGGAGGAGCTTGGTTTGCTTGCACTCTTAATATGATATGAGGAAGAGTGCCAGGTTGCAAACACAACTTGAATTCGGCAGGAGATTGCGTTGAGAACACAGGATGGAGGCAGGCTGGGTGAGCGATATTCTTCCTCGTAGGAAGTGCTATCTCAGAAGATATGAACGATGCTCATGGGTACAGTTTTATCATAAGTAACATCGGCTCCCTACGGGAGGTCCGAAATTGCAGGAAGTCCCAGAAGATGCCGAGGGCTAACCTCTGCGCTTTTTACTGGCACATCTTCACTGTTACATTTATGATATATGACACCTGTTCCTGCGGGAGACGCGTAGTTGTGGAAGGTGTCAACAGATGGCGCCGTTAAGAACGCGGGAAAACTCAACTGAATTTTACGTCCAAAAGGATGCAGATTAAAAATCCTCGCTGGCCTTCTTATCCGCATCTCAGGACAAAATTCTGAAAGTGGGTTTTGGGCAATTAAATGGGAAGCATATTCAAGAAAAAACGAATGGGAGATATCAACTGGCTGGGTGGTTATTTACGAAAGGGCAAAAACACAGTGGTTTCCCGAAATCCCGCTTGCCTGTATTGGGGCAAGCGGGAAGCGGGAACATTGAAAAATGTTCTATAACAGTGTTGAGATACGTGAGTAAGTTGCCTATCTCAACAAAAACCAGTTAGATATATCAGATGGTGGGCGGTAAAAACATTGATATCTGAAAAACGTTTTTACCGCTTTTCACTCTCTCCATGGGGGAGTTTTAAAAATTTTAAGGAATATTTACCTCCAACACTATAATCACAATGTGCCCTTGCAATCTGTAGCCGTTTGAAAGAGCAGTTTGGTTAGACGTGTACATAACCTGTCATGCCTTTTTGGCTCATCAGCCGTGTCATTTGTAAAAAACAATTTGACCCTTTTAGCGGCGTCGCAGAGCGAAATGTTTCAAAACGGTTCTGTGCATTTGTATGAGTAACATATTTTAGCAAAAACCAGTTGGATTACTGAATCGGTGAAAGATTTATTTGAGAGTCTTTAGGAACACCGTTTTAGTTCCGGAATGCGGAATTACCTCGCTGGTGTAGGTTAGGGCGAAATCCAAAAACTACTTTTTAGGTATTCTTAAGGGCTACTTATATAAGCAAAAGCCCTTGGATATGTGAATGGGTGACCGAGCAAATCACTAATTCGCGAAACCACAATTTCGCCCTTTTCTTCGGTTAGGGGGCAATTTCTGAAAAACCCGCATTAGTGAGCACCTACTCAATGACGCAAATAAACTCGTGAAATTTAAAGTCTCTAGGTCTAACAGTTTTGGCTGGGCGTTGATGAGTCGGTCAGTCAGTCAGTCAGTCAGTCAGTCGGGCACTTCTTTTTATAGGTATAGACAAGCGGTAGTACCCGGCGGTGCCCGGGTGGGCCATTATATTAGGGAGAGCAATTGGTATTTGTTGGCCGCCATGTTAGGCTACTTCACTGGGAAGAGGTACACACTCGAGGGTGCCTGCCTGCTGTCAGTACATAGGCTCCTATACTGCAGGCGCATCATGGTAATGTGAAACGACTGGTACTCGTGTTTTACTCCAACTCTCGCTAAACAATTTGCACCAAGATGGCGCGTTTGAGCGAATGAGTCA
This sequence comes from Haemaphysalis longicornis, assembly GCA_013339765.2. Classification (NCBI taxonomy): domain Eukaryota; kingdom Metazoa; phylum Arthropoda; class Arachnida; order Ixodida; family Ixodidae; genus Haemaphysalis; species Haemaphysalis longicornis. Next base: position 17,680 of record JABSTR010000221.1, read on the forward strand.
GTGAGTGAAAAAGGCTTTATTGAGCCGGCGAAGTGGGAGTGGTTCCCAATTTCAGAAAGCCATGTGATGAGTGGGCAGCGTTCGCTCTGGAGGAAGTATTGTCGGGACATCCAGATCGCTGTTAGTCACCAGGTTCTCCCACAGCACAAGGTTTGGAAAAGTGGATGGAAGAAGGAGCTTGGTTTGCTTGCACTCTTAATATTATATGAGGAAGAGTGCCAGGTTGCCAACACAACTTGAATTCGGCAGGAGATTGCGCTGGGAACACATGATGGAGGCAGGCTGGGTGAGGGCGATATTCTTCCTCGTAGGAAGTGCTATCTCAGAAGATATGAACGATGCTCATCGGTACAGTTTTATCATAAGTAACAAGGGCTCCCTACGGGAGGCGCGAGATTGCAGAAAGTCCAGCAGTTGCCGAGGGGCAACCTTTGCGCTTTTTACTGGTACATATTCTCTTTTACATTTATGATATATGACACCTGCTCCTACGGGAGACGCGTAGTTGCCGAAGGTGTCAACAGATGGCGACCGCTAAGCGAACGCGGAAAAATTCGACTGAATTTTACGTGCAAAAGTATGCAGATTAAAAAATTTCGCTAGCCTTCTTATCCGCATGTTAGGACAAAATCCTGAAACTGGTTTTTGGGCAATTAAATTGGCAGCATTTTCAAGAAAAAACGAATGGGAGATATCAACTGGCTGGGTTGTTATTTACGAAAGTGTGAAAACACAGTGTTTTCCCGAAATCCCGCTTACCTCTATTCAGAGGGTGTCATTGAAAAATCGTGTATAACAGTGTTCAGATACCTGAGTAAGTTGCCTATCCCAACGAAAATCAGTTCGATATCTCAGATGGCGGGCGGTAGAAATATTAATATCGGAAAAACTTTTTTACCGCTTTTCATTCTCTCCATGGTGGAATTTTTAAAATTTAAAAAAATATTGACCTCCAACACCGTAATCAGAATGTGCCCTTGCAATCTGTAGCCGTTTGAAAGAGTAGTTTGGCTAGACGTGTATATAACTTGTCAGGCCTTTTTGGCTCATCAGCCGTGTCATTTGTAAAAAAACAACTTGACCCTTTTAGCGGCGTCGCAGAGCGAAATCCTTAAAAACTGTTCTGTGCATTTGTATGAGTGACATATTATAGCAAAAATCAGTTGGATTACTGAATCGGTGAAAGATTTATTTGAGAATCTTTAGGAACACCGTTTTAGTTCCGGAATGCGGAATCACCTCGCTGGTGTAGGTTAGGGCGAAATCCAAAAAATACTTTTTAGGTATTCTTAAGAGCTACTTATATCAGCAAAAGCCCTTGGATATGTGAATGGGTGACCGAGAAAATCACTAATTCGCGAAACCACAATTTCGCCCTTTTCTTCGGTTAGGAAGGCAATTTCTGAAAAACCCGCCTTAGTGAGCACCTACTCAATGACGCAAATAAACTCGTGAAATTTAAAGTCTCTAGGTCTAACAGTTTTAGCTGAGCGTTGATGAGTCAATCAGTCAGTCAGTCAGTCAGTCAGTCAGTCGGGCGCTTCTTTTTTAGGTATAGATGAGAAAAATATGAAATAATCACGGAAACAAGCGCATCGTATAACGCGCCGGATTTCGACAATAAGGCAGATTTCTGAAAAGTTCCAAATGTAATCCTTGTAATAATGTAAATGGATATAATTCGTCGGTCGAAATTTTTAAAAACTAAAAATAAGAAAAATTTCAAGAAATTACGGATGATGTCATAACGTATACCGCAAGGCATTTCCACAATAATGCAGATTTCGCTAATGTTCCACCTGTAGTCGTTGTTTTGGCGTAAATGAACATAATTTGTCGAAATAAATTTTGAAAAACTGATACTCATTATGTATTTATTTATTTATTTATTTATTTAATATTTATTTATTTATGTATTTTTTATTCATTTATTTGTACCCTCAAGGCCGAGAGGCATTTCAGAGGGGAGTGGGTTACAAGGTTAAATACAAAACTAGAAAGCAGTAAAAAAAGTAGTAAGCAGATAAGTACAAACATAGATGGACCCTAATCATATAATATTAGCTAGTGCTGCACGAAAATGTTAGTTGTCTTCGATTGGGGCGGTCAGACCGGGGAGGTGGTTCCCATCTTGTGACGTCCGAGGAATAAATGACTGAAAGAAGGCGTCGGTGTTACATGAATCCTACTTTGGGTCGGTGGTCAATACGAGAAGAAATAAATGAAGGAGGAGTAAGTAACTCACTGCATAGGTGATAATTATGATAGTAATTTTGTGAAAGAGACAGAGGCGAAAGTGTTTGCGGCGTGAAATTAAAGAAGGTAATTGAAGCAAGTTTTTCATGAACGTGACACTTACCGCACGGGTGAAATTGCCGAGAATGAAACGTGCTGCGTTGTTCTGCTCGAGCTCAAGTGATGTCACCTGATAGTAATGGCTCGGGTCTCAAATGGATGATGCATATTCCAGTTTAGAAAGGCGCAATAATTTGTACAAAAGGTGTTTTTAAAGAGGTAGGTGCAGAAAAGAACTTGCGGCGAGGGAAGCCAAGCATGCGATTGGCAATATCAATAACGGTATTGATATGAAGTGACCAGGTAAGATCAGTTGTTATGTCTATTCCCTGGTATCGGTACGACCTCATAGGTTCAAGAAGAGTGTTGTTAAGGTAATAGGAAAAATACGAAGGGGCTGTTCTTGAAATGCGTAAGACTTTGAACTTCGTAGCATTAAGCTCCATTAACAATTGCTCACACAAGTTTGAATTGCATTAATGTCCGATTGCAGGGCCGTAACGCCGTTATCCTTGTTAATTTCTCGAAAAATAACAGTCATCTGCAAACAAGTGAATAGTAGAGAGAACACAGCTAGGTAAATCATTACGTATATATAAACAAAAGTGGTCCCAACCCAGAGCCCTGGGGAACACCGGAATGAACAGAACTGGGTGAAGATTCATACTCATTGGCTATGACGAACTGGAAACGATTAGAAAGGAAATATTCAATCCATGCAAACAGCTTAGGATCTAGAGTTAACCTGCTTAGTTTGTAAAGGAGTAGTTTGTGAGACACTTTGTCAAAAGCCTTCGAAAAGTCGAGGAAAATACAATCAGCGGATGAGCGGCCATCTAAAATTAAGTGTAGGTTGTGGGTTAATGAAAGCAATTTGGTCTCGCACGAGAACGTCTTGCGAGCAAATTCAAGAAATTTGACCAGATGGGAAAAAAATTATATGTTCAAGAATTCCGCACCGACTGCTTGTTAGTGATATGGGTCGGAAATTGTTTGGCGTGTTTTTGTTACCGGACTTATGGAGTGACTCCACCTTCCCAAATTTGCTTAGTTGAGGTCCTAGCCTTGCTTAGTGGAACGTTTAAACTAAATGAAAGGAGCGAGTGGTCGATCAGACCGGGTAAGTATGAAATTAGAGGAAGCAAAATTAGCGTGCGTAGTTAATATCAAATCAAGTATATTAGCAGTCCCTTGCGTGGTTCCAGTCGGTTCAGAAACGAGCGGGGGAAAGGAAAACAACGAACAATAATTAAGAAATTCATTTGTTTGAGATGAAGGTGGTATGGGAGGCGGGGGTTTCTGAGCACCAAAATATGTGGGAAGTCTAAATCACCCAAAAGAAATATAGCAGCAGTGGGGCTTCATGTAGAAACAATATTCAGGGCATCGTGTAGTTCAGAGCCAAATCTTGGGGGATATGAAGGTGGACAGTGACAAACGCCAATAACAAATTTCGGGTGCCCAATGTCAACGCAAGACCATACAGACTCTAAATTAGTATGAATGTGAATTGAGTGAGATTGATAAGACTTTCTGACAGCAAGTAATACGCCACCGCCTTGACACGAGGTGCGATCGCAGCGATAGGTGTTAAAAGAAGACCGGTCGAAGATTTCACTATTATTTTTTTATGAATATGTGTGTGTGCGTGCAGCCATGTTTCAGTGAGTGCTACGATGTCTGCGCTAACGGTGTTAACGACATAGTTAAGGGACTCCCGTTTGCTTGTTACACTGCTAGTGTTTGCTAGAATTACGGAGACACGTGGCAGCGGTGCACCAGCTCCCCTCGCGTGCTCCTAGCTGGTGGGGTGCCCCGCTGACCCCTACCCCCTTCCCTACCGCCACCTACTGGGAGCAGGCCTTGGGTAGCTCTTGCCTCGTGGATCAACGGACACTGACGCAACGGGCACTACAGGTCGCTTCGGCCCTTTGGGCTGAGCCCCCCCCCCCCCCTCGGTGTCTTACACCAATAAAGTGTTTCTCCTCCTCTAGTCTCTAGACTCTAAACTCTCTCTCTCTCTCTCTCTCTCTCTCTCTCTCTCTCTCTCTGCCGGGAAGAGCAAACGCACTCGGAAAAGACAGTGCTGCGGGCGCAGTCTTGGGAAGCGGCGCAGTAGGAGGCACCCGTGTGATTTCTTTACGCTATCAGGCACGGTATCGTACATGAAGCACCATTAGTCTGTTATTAGTTGTTTATAGTGCAACTGGAATTGGGGAGAGTGTGGTTGGCCTTTGCCGAATTATAGAAGTTTTTTTCTAGCCTGCTTAGTTGCGGCTGAGTAACCTTCCGGTACCGCAATGTCTTGAGTTTTTAAGACAGCGCGGGCGGAAAGAATCGCTTCCTTCATCTTCAGGCTGCGAAACTTAATAATGGCCGGACGTGATTTAGAGCTGGAAAAGGTGCCTATGCGGTGAACGCGATCGATATCGTTTCTAGTAATGTGTTTTTCTGTCGCACGTTATAGCGCAGCTACCGTTTTCTCCTCTGTGTCTTGACATGATTGATCGAGTCCTGGATGCCGTGGACGAGCAGGTTATTTTTCCGTGACCTGTCCTCTAAGTCGTCAAGGCGAGATTGCAAGACATCCCGTTGCGATATCAAGCGCTCTGCAGCGTTGCTGACAGCCGCCAGGTCATCACCCATCTGCTGTATTGCTTCCGATTGACATTGTAAACGTTCAAGACGGCCGAAAATGTGAACCAGCTTTGTTTCTATTGCCCCATGGCCAGACTTGATTTCTCTGATATCTCTTTGAAGATCCGCTTGCCCTTAGTTATTGTGATTGTCTGTTCGTTGATGACTGACTACCTGGCGCATTGTGCTCATTTTCTCCGAGTTCGCATCCCCAGGTTCGCCGTGAGCTGCGGCTTGGTTTCGGGGTTTAGAAGGACCAGGGTTAGTTTCGACGTCACCTGACTGAAGCAGCAACAGCGCGACATCAACGCAATCGAGCAATGTTTCACAAAGCACTTGTGGGCATGGGAGCAGTATCAAAAAGCCGTTGTTAGATCGCTGTGCGAAACGTGAGAATTGATTACGCGCCTGCAGGGAGTACAGAAAAATTTTCGGCATGGTTTTACGAACGCTGCTCCCATGCCACTACAGGCAAGTGTGGTGCGTGGCATGTTTATATCTGTGCACCACAGCGCTGCCGCCGTCACTTTGGCCTTGTTGCGGGTAAGCGTCGAGTCGCTTAGTCGAAGGTTGATACTGTCGCAGCCACGATTTCAGATATCCAACACGTCATCGCCAGTTGACTCTTGAAAGGCCAGCCCAGGATCGTTGCGCGTAGGACGGAATGGCCAGACGAAAAAGACGGTCAGCAAAACATGCGGGGCGTAGAGAAGCATTTTCGGCATGGTTTCACGAACGCTGCTCCCATGCCCACTCCTGCTCCCATAATAAGAATAATGTAGAATAACTACTGAAAATGGCGAAACTCGTAACGCCATGTGTTTCCACCATAATGCAGTTTTCGGAGCATTCCGCATTTCTGTAATGACTCTCATGTGACTTCAAACACAGACGACCTTCCGCCATGGCGCTGTACAGCAATAACAACCGATAAGACAGCGAAGCTTCGTCGCCAAGACCAGCCAGCGCCAACCTCAGATACCGCGGTTCCTGAAGCTTACTGCGTATTGTACACTGACGCAGCTCTTCAGCCTAGAAACCATTGCGTTAGCACATAAGGAAATATTGCACGGAAGAACATATTCTGAATAATTTAGTGGCATCGTGTTCCTTTCCGCATTTCATTTTCTCCGTCCAATCCGACCTCTCGCTACACCACAAAGCAAACTTGGAAAGAAAGGCCAACCCTTTTCTGCATAGAGACAAAAAGGGACCAAGAATAAGTAAAAAATTCCCCGCATTTCCCCGAGGGGAAGAATGTGAAAGTGCGAATGCACGAGTTGAATTTGCGCGGTTCGGTAATGTTCGCGAAAGAGAGATCACACACACACACACACACAACTACAAAGAAAGAAAGATGCATTTATTCACAGACACCTATTTGTGTTGTCGTTGTACTTGATTGCTAGAGCGGATCTCAGCTTTGAAACTTCGTGTCAGTACTCCTTTAAGCGGGTGCATTAGCCCTTCTCACGCCCGATTCCTGGCCAATCCCCCACGTGGGTATGTGCCTGGTCAGCGGCCAGGCAGCGCGCGCCCATCTCCCCCGGTTGCCAAGGAAGACGAGGAGATTCCTAACCAATCCCCCACGTGGGTATGCTATGCGGACATCGCCGGTGGACGCAGGTTCAGGGTCGCTTAAGAAGTGCATTCGCACTTAAAAAGTGGGGTAAGTTGCTGCCCAGTAAGGTGCGCCTTTTACGTAACGTAAATGAAAATAATCGGTCGGACGAAATTTTGAAAAATCAAAAATAAGAAAAATATTAAGAAAATAACCGAAAATGTCAAAATGTATACGGTGTGGAATTTCCACTGTAAGGCAGAAGTCGCGAAAGTTTGGACCCGTAATCGTTCTAATAGCATAAATGGAGATAATTCGTGGAACGAAAATTGTAAAAACTAAAAAGTAAGAAAAATTTTAAACAATTACGGCAAATGGCGAACCGTGTAACGCCATCCGCTTCCGCAGTAATGCAGATTTCTGAAAAGCTAGAAATGTAATTGTTGAAATAACGTAAATGGAAATAATTGGTGGGACGAAATTCTGAAAAAGTAAAAAAATACAAAAAAATATTAAGAAATTACGGGAGATGTAAAAAAATACCGTATGGAATTTCCATAATAATGCAGATTTCGCTAGAGTTTCGTCTGTAATCATTATTTTGGCGTAAATGGATATAGTTCGTCGAAATAAATTTTGAAAAACGAATATAATAAGAATAATGTAGAATAATTACTTGAAATGGCGAAACTCGTAACGCCCTGCGTTTCCACAACAATGCAGTTTTCGGAAAAGGTCGAAATGTAATCTTTGTAATAACGTAAATGGAAATAATTGGTCGGACGAAATTTTGAAAATATAAAAAATAAGAAAAATATTAAAAAAAAATAACCGAAATGGTCAATACGTGTACCGCATAGAATTTCGAGTGTACGGCAGAAGTCGCGAACGTTCGGCCTGTAATCGTTATAATAGCAAAAATGGAGATAATTCGTGGAACGATAGTTCTAAAAACTAAAAAGTAAGAAAAATATGAAATAATTACGTCATATCGTGAACCGTGTAACGCCCTACGTTTCCACAGTAATGAAGATTTCGGAAAAGCTCCAAATGTAATAGTTGCAATAACGTAAATGGAAATAATTGGTGGGACAAAATTTTGATAAACTGAAAAATAAGAAAAATATTTAGAAATGACTGAAGATGTTAAAACGGATACCGCATAGCATTTCCACAATAATGCAAATTTCGCGAAAGTTCTAATTCACCCGAAAACACCCACGGAGGGTGGGGGGTGGGAGGGAGAGGTGGGACAAAGTCCGTCTCGCGGTACTGAGTCCCTGCCGAAATGAGACGCCGCTGCGAGCCCCGACTAGCTGCCTCGATGTAACCTGTAAGGAAAGTGTTTGTGTAGTGTGCAGAGCTGGAAACGTGTTGGAAGTGTTGTGCAAGAGTGTTAGCCTGGTCTTCGAGTGTGTCCCCTGTTGTACTGACCAGGAGCAGGCTATGTGTATGTTGTCCTTTAAGTTTGCGTATTCTTGTCCATACCTTGTGTGCATCTGTGTATGAGTTAATGGATGTAAGGAAGGTGCGCCAACTCTCTCGTTTTGCCTCACGGCACACACGATTTCCGAACGCCTTGGCCCGTTTGAACAAAATAAGGTTACCCGACGTGGGGTACCGACGAAGGATACCCCACGCCTTGTTCTGTGCCTCTCGCGCCCGCCTACAGTCCTCATTCCACCACGGCCTTCGCTGGTTGCGCGGGACACCAGAGGCGTGGGGAATGGACTTTTCGGCGGCATCGAGGATGTGCGCCGTGAGGAGTTGGGTAGCTTCTTCAACGTGTAGGTGTCCTATGGATGTGTGGTGTAGTTTGGATGTCTCTGTAAATGTATTCCAGTTAGCTCGTGCTTCATTGAACCTATTATGGGAAGATGGACTGCATGGGCCTTTACCTATGTATGTTAGTGAGATGGGGAAGTGGTCACTGCCATATAGGTCTGTGCCCACACCCCACTCGAGAAGAGGAAAGAGAACTGCAGAGCCAATAGCCAAGTCAAGATATGGGTATGTGTTGTGTCCTATGTTATGGTATGTAGGCTGTTTATTGTTGAAAACACATGCTCCAGAGGATGTACGAAAGCTCTCTATCCTTTCCTTTCGGGTGTTTTTTGCCTGAGCTGCCAGTGCCGAAGGCGTGGGGAGTGAGGCGGGGGAGGGGGTCGCTGCGACTGCCTCCGTCTCCATCTCCGTGCCCTTTGGGTGTGCTTTGGGCCGGTGGGGAGGAAGCAGTGGATGCAGCGTCATCCCAACAGACTTGTTTGCCACCACAGCCGCTGCTGGGTGAGCGAGCGGTGCAGAGGCTGGTTGGGCTGCCTGGGGCAACCCTGGAGGGGCGGGGGCGGGACCAAGTCCGACTCTCGGTACTGGGTCCCCGCTGAAACCAGACGCCGCTTCGCCCCCCGGCGAGCTGCGTCGGCGTACCTGCCCAGAGGGAAGGAGGCGAACCTCTTTCGCGCCTCGGGGAAGGTGATGTTCTCGTTTACTTTCAAGGCTATAATCTGTTTCTATTGTATGAACTTCTCACAACTTCTGGAATAGGCAGCATGTGGTCCCTGGCAGTTCGTACAGGTGAAGTGCTCAGATTCACAATTATCGGTTGGATGATCTTGTGCTGCACATTTGGCGCACGTCAGTTTCCCACGACAAGAGTTTGTGCCGTGGCCAACCGCTGACACTTATTGCAGCGGCGTGGATTCGGCACGTAGGGTCGAACCGAAGGCTGCGTTGACCGACTCAGGAAGTGTTGAGCGGTGAAACGTCAAGATGATGTGTTTGGTAGGTATGATTTGATCGTTTCGGCGTATGGTTATTCGCCTCACTGCCGTCACGCCCTGATCATGGAGGCCCTCGAGCAGATTGGCTTCAGTTTCACTTATAAGATCTGTATTAGAGATCACGCCTTGGCACGCCTTGGAGATCACGCCTTGGAGAGCCCATCGGCCGGAGCTTGACCAAGGCTCCGACGGCCACCGTTCAAGGCTGCGATGAGGCGTGATCTTGATGTCATTGACCATGCGCGTTTGTGAAAGGAGGTTTGTTGACTGCTGTTTGTTGTCTACCTCAATCAAAAGTTTTCCGGTTTTCAGTTTCTTAGCCTTGTACGTCTTTCCGACAAGGTTTTCAAGATACTTGGAGATTAGAAACACGGACTGGGAAGTGATTGGTTTTGTCTTATCAAGAGATTCCATGATCAGAAAGCGCGAGAAATTATCGGGCTTTGGGAGCGAGATTGATTGCAACGGAGGAAAAGATACTTCGGTGCGGCCCCTTTTCTGGGGCCGATCACGTTTGGGGGGGGGGGGGGGGTTGGAAAATGCCATACGATACATTGGAAAGCAGGGAGACGGGGGTACTTTCTCCTTTGACCTTACCCTGGTAGTCAAAGAGGTCCCGGAGCTCCCTGCCTGGTAGACAGGCAGAGAGCCCATCGGCCGGAGCTTGACCAAGGCTCCGACGTCCACCGTTCACGGCTTCTAACCCTTCACCTTTCAACTTCTAGCCACGGTAGGTGACAGCTTAAGTATGGGGGGCTCGGGGTAGGCGGTGTCGCCACTCACCGTCACCAAGATTACTCAAGGTGCCCCGTGCGGGAAGCAAACAGGATGTGAAGGGTGGTGGGGAATAGCATAAGTGCCTCGGCAAGCCATGAGTAGTCTGGTCGGGCCAACAGTCATTGGAGTGAGGGGTAACGTTCAAGCACATTTGCCCCCTAGCTGTAAGGGTTAGTTACAAAGACTGTTGAGTGTTGGCCAAAGTTGTTAATATGTAAACACTGTAAACAGTTACTCAGTGGTGTTATTTCCAGCAGCTTCTCTGGCCATTCGCTTTTGAAGGACCGGAAGGTTCCGGGATATTTCCCTTTCGCTAAAAACCTGCAATCTCCTGCCATGCAGTTCGGTAGAATACCCTTCGAGAGAGAGAGAGAGGGAGAGAGAGAGAAAACTTTATTAAACTGAGCTTGGCTTTAGCGTGAGAAGTTGTTGGTTGTTGTTATCAGCCCAACGACGACCGAGGCCGCCCTTGCGATCAGGGAGGTCTGTACGTCCCTGTCGTGGGATGCCAGTGCTTCTCTCCACTAATGCACGTGCATGACAGCCCATCCAGCGCCAACAACAGTATTACACTGCAGCGCGAAACTGTTCCTTGAAAGCGCAAACTGATAAGTTTGGCCACAGAGGATTCTTCGCAATATGACACGAAGCGTCGCTTTGTCGCACTCACAGGACTCCCCGCTGTTTTGAACGCGAGGGGCTAAAGAACATTGATGATGATGATGACGACGACGACTACGGTGATGATGATTTATTTATTTTATTTATTTATTTCACAATACTGCAGGCCAATGTGCTGGCCCAAGCAGGAGTGGATACATCAAAACATAATTGTAGAAAACAACAGACAACAATACAAAAGAAACAAAAGTTTAAGAAAGAAGGTGACGCTCAAGGTCACCAAGAAACCTATTAGAATGAAAGATGTCACACGGCAAACAATTCCAGTCATCGACAGTTCTAGGAAAAAAACTATATTTAAAAGCATTTGATCGGGCAAAAATTGGGGTTAGAGCATGTTCATGACCATGACGAGTACGTCGTACTGATAGCGGTTTAACACAGTCAGGGAGATCAATTTTTACAATACCACACAAACAATTGTAAAGAAAGGAAAGACGACTGAACTTTCTCCGAGCTTCTAAAGTAGAAATGTCGTTTTAATTGCATTAAGGTGGTCAGGGAATCAAACCTACGATATTTGCCAAAAATAAACCTTACAGCCTTTCTGTTAATACGTTCCAGATTCATAATATCTTTCTTGGTATGCGGATCCCAGATAATGGAAGCATACTCAAGCTTAGAACGAACACAGGCATTATAGGCTAGAATTTTAGTACGCGAGGGTGCAGATGCTAGTTTTCTTTTAGAAACCATAGCTTACGTAATGCAGAAGTGGTAATGTCAGTTATGTGGGTCGAACCAAGTTAATTTGCTTGTGAGAGTGACCCCCAAGTACGTATATTTGTCTACATTATTTATGTTAGTGCCTCTTAGAGTATAGTGGAATTGACTAGGACTTAGCTTCCTGGTGATGCGCAGAAGCACAGTTTTTTTAGTGTTTAACTGCATGCCCCCGTTCTGACACCAGTTATCGATAGCGATAAGTGCATCTTGTAAAGCCACATGATCACACGGTGAGGAAATTTGCTTAAAAATGACGCAATCATCCGCGAACAAACGCACAGACACATTTTCAGGAATAACAGAAGCTAAATCATTAACATAAATTAAAAACAAAAGTGGCCCTAGCACACTTGCCTGTGGGACTCCAGAGGACACACGAAGAACAGTCGATGAAAAATTATTAATTACTACATACTGACGTCTATCTTGAAGATAAGCCTGAATCCACTGAACAATTTTTGTAGGTAATTCTATACGCTGTAATTTGTGTAACAACTTCCCGTGTGGCACTTTATCAAAGGCTTTACAAAGATCTAAAAACAGTACATCAGTTTGCCCAGAAACATCAAGCACACGTGAAAATTCATGGACAGTTGTAACTAACTGGGTAACAGTAGATAACCCCCTTCTGAAGCCATGCTGATGCTTGATAGTACATTGTGTTCACTGAGAAAATTCATAGACGTAATTAGCAATAACGTGCTCAAGAAGCTTGCAACAACTGCTTGTAATAGAAATGGGGCGGTAATTCTCAAACGATAAAGGGTCACCTTTTTTATGAATTGGTTTCACACGTGCTATGCCCCAATCAGCCGGTATCTCCCCGTAGCGATTGAAAGATTAAAAAGTCCAGTTAGGAATTCCGATAAGTATTCAGCGTAGCGGTTAAAAAAAAGCATTAGGAATGCCGTCAGGCCCCGGAGGTTTTTTGGGATCAAGTTGTAATAGCATGTGCAATACGCCTTCTTGCGTCACTAATAGGTCATTGTCTGAGTCAACGACATGAATTCTCAAGTTCATAATCATCGGTTTGAGAAAAAACGCTCTGTAAGTATGCATTAAAATGTTCAGATGTATGCATTTTAATGTATGCATTAAAATTTTCTGGTTCTAGAAACAAAAGTGAGTTTTCTTCGTCGTCTGAAGTGGCCATATAGATATTTGCCCATTGGTCGGCCCTGGCTTTTCCAACTTTGTCTCTTTTGCACTGAAACTTGAATACACACAAGATATTTTAAGTAACAGGTCTGCGTCCACCCAAGACAAGTTACATACCGTAATAAGCAAGGTTATTGTCTGATTTGGGAAGAGCAACTGTACCCTCCGCGTGGCACTCAAACAGTATTTGCCAGCGCTTTTTTGCGGGTACAAGCGCATATAATAAATCAAATTAAAGGAACGAAATTCTTATACTCCTTCTTACAACAGCAAAAGTCGATTGATAGTAATATGTGAATAAATAGCTACTGTTGCCATGTTTTCTTGTTATTTGCAGTGAGGTCCTAAGCGCATGTATTTGAATTGATTTGAAAATAAGTTTTATTAAATGAACATGATATGGGTACACAGTATATACAAGAGGAGGTCCCATGGTTATGAAAACCGCAAGCGGGACCTCCTATACAAATTAACAAAATGACTATAAAATTATAATGACGACACTGGTAAACATAATAGAAAACAGTACTGAATAAATATTCAAAAAATCAGCTGTGAGAATAGGAAGAAAATTACAATAAGACGCGCCACATCACTGTAATGATGACAAAAAGTAGAGTTTCAGTTTTTTTAAAGGGTATGACAGTTTGAGAATATTTAATGTCCTGGTTTAAGGTATTCCACAAGTGCAAGCAAGAGAACTGAATAGTTTGTTTACCGAAGTTAGTTCTTACTTTGGGAAGTAGAAAGTTGTTGCCAAAGGAGAACCGAGTGGAGTTTGGGTTAGAGATAGTGCTAGGAGGGAAAATAGATATCAGGAGTCCACAACGCAATAGTTTGAATAACAAAGTGCCAATATTTAGCTGGTAAAGACAGGTTAATTCGTTTATTTAACGAATAAATAAAAAAATAAAAAATAATAAATAAATTAATAAATAAATTAGAGAAGGCAAATTGAATTGGGTTTTAAGAAACGATTACCCTGGCAGGCCAATAGTATGTTGTGTTCAAAAGACTCCGTCGTTTTGCCCGTGGCGCATCCGACGGCTCAAGCGCTAATGCTCTTTTTGTTTTAGAGCCCTGATTTGTCTAATCATGCCGAAAACAAGGGGGGGGGGGGGCGAGACAAAGCCCCCTTTTAGTGTTGATGAAACAGGAGTCTAAAGCCTCCGCCACCCCTTCCGGAGCTCCTGCTGTACTATACCTTGTCCCGAATGCGAAAAAGGTGCCATCGCAAGGATCCCGTGGCGCCATCTTTGTCGCTTGAAGGAAGCGGTTGATGTGGAGGAAAATTCAAATATAGTCTGAGAGGCAAAATAGCGCTCACTGTGAGACATTTTCTATGGGTGATGCAGGATGCCACAAACTATGCACAAAGGTTTTCGCTCAACTTTGATCAAGAATGAATAGCATCCACGTTGTACATGCGATCATTTTGGGATTGTACTACCTGTGTGGTTTATTAGTTAACCGGTGATGCTGGCAAGCTCAGAGGCCGATATTGAGTGAAAAGAACATTTTAGGTTCGCACTGATGGGAATGTTCTACGCCGGTCGTTGCAGGTCATACTTTGAGAGAAGCGAAGCTGCCGGAGTTATTTTTTTTTTACTTTGGTATCATCCGGTTATATGGGGGATGGCAACCAAGCATAGAACCCAATGAATGTTCATTGTAATAATGAAGTTGTCGATTTATGGAAGAGGAACATTTGGTTATAATGCGCCTATTTGTAATACGGTTAAATGTATTAATGAAAACCAAAAAAAAGGTATCGAGAAAATTTTAGGATAAATGCCGTTGTTCTAAAAGCATTCGAAGCTGTAAGTAGCTAAATTTTTGATAGATTGTAGGGATTAGCGCACCGACGCAACGAAGCGATGAGGCGCGCCGTAGTGGAGGTCTCCGGATTAATTTTGACCACCTGGGCCGAAATCTCGCACACACGGACGTTTTTGCTTTTCACCTCCATCAGAAAAGCGGCCGCCGCGGCCGGAAATCGAACCCGTGACATCGTGCTCAGCAGCACAACGCCGTAGCCACTAAGACACCGCGGCGGGTGTGCAGGGCCAGTGGTGTGCAGGGCCAGTGTCTTTCAAAAATTAAAAAGAAAATTTCACTAAATACCACGATGGCTCGTCGACAAGTAAAAAATTAGGGCGTAAGAGGAAGAAAACGGTGCACAAAGGCTTAAAATGTCTGATGCGGGCTGGTCCGAGGTGTGCGTAACTTATAAACCCGTGTAGTACGGTAACGGGTTCTCCTCAGTGCCCACACATTGGTTCCTGTTCCTTTTTTCCGAGGAACAATGTGTGAGCACAGTGTGACCTCTACGCAGCCGGCACAGAATAACCTTAGGAAACGGTTTATATGTCTGCAACTTTTCCATTCTGATAGCTATGATTTCACTAGATGTAACCTTTTCTGTTTTTGTTTTCGCATTCAGTTTGACAGCACAATGTAATTGACTATTGTATGGTGTTCCCAAGGGCCCTGCAGGAAACCTAAGACTTCGTGATTGCACGATACTTGGTATAGTACGCTCCTTTATCGGCAGTTTCATTTTCTGGAATGCCTGATCCGGCGTGGTATCCAACAAAGGACAACACTAACCCCTGCCGATGTAAGACAACAGAGTCAATTTTTTTAAATACGTACAGCTGCATTCTTTGAAGAGACAAGGGAAGTTAGAGCACGTATGACGCTTAAGCAATCGGTAAGAATTTCAACTTATTGTATTCATTTGCTATCTATTCTTCTTTATTACGGGGCAAAAATTGAGAGGTTGACGATATATATGAGCACCGGCTACTACTTCTCACGTGAGGCGAATGGTTCTTATGAAGTCATTGCAACACGCTCGAAGTCATTGCATGGTTCTGTAAATGTGAATGTTTCTTATAAAGTCATTGGAAAGTTCACCCTGTGTTCGAAACGGTCTTACATAGGGAACAAGCTACAGCAAAAAAATTAAACCATCTCCCCGAACTGAACTATGTGGTGATGCAAAGCATGCGTTGACGAGCGGCATCCGGATCCGCTTGGCGACGTTGGCGTGCCGAAGCGGCTTCGCTTTCTCGCAGTGTGGGATCCACTGCTCGACGCTGGCGTTTCGAAGAGGCTTCACTTTCTCGAAGTTTGGCATCCGCTGCTCGACGTCGACGTTTCGAAGCGGCATCGCGTTGCCGAACGCCATCTGGATCCGCGGCTCGGCGTCGACGTTTGCATTCTGCATCTCCAGCTCTCCTCTGCGCAGCCTTGTCTTCAGAGGGGCTCGCGGTTTTGAGAGTGAGCTGGCTGGCTCTGGTTGAAGGTGTGCCAGCCAGTTCGCTGACAGAATTGTTGGCGTCCATTCAGTTTATCGGACAAGCAGCAATAGAGGGAGCGGCGCGCCGAGAGGAGGAGAGGAGGAGCAGCGCGCGCGCTACCGCACAGCTGGTGCGGAGAGGGGAGAGCAGGAGCAGCGCGCGCGCTATCGCACAGCTGGCGTAGAGAAAGGGAGAGGAGGAGAGCGGCGTTATCGCACAGCTGGTTGGGAGAGGTGCGGACGGACGCCGACGGACATTGCCCCGAGCAAGAGATGCTTTGCATCTAAAAATTCGCATTTCTGCAGCCGCCCCCTTACACAGCGGCGATTTCACGTACAGTCGGCAAAATGCTTGTCTATAACGCTCGAGCGGCATGCTCCGGACTGCGCGGGAGACACCCAGTGATAACGCCTGGTTTGAGATAGGCAGAATGGGAGCATGCGGGGCCCGCTCTCAGCGATGGATGTGCCCCTCCTCGCTGTGCCCGTCGCCTTAGCTTCCACGCCTTCTTTGAAACGTAATAAGCGCTGCATGCCTGCGCGGCCGGGCCGGGAAACAAGAGCGGAGGGCCTTAGCGCGCGTTTTAGATGCAGAACATCTCTTAGTCGACCCTCCGTCGTCCGGCGTCCGCACCTCTCCTCCCTGTACCCCTCTCCTCCTCTGCACTCCCTTTGCTCTGCAAATAAACCCCGTCCGCGCTCCGCTCAGTTGCTTCTTCGGTACTGCACCGTCCGATTACTGGAAATGGACGCCAACGATTCCGTTAGCGAACTGGCTGGCACACCTTCAACTAGCGCCAGCCACAACACTGTCAGAACCGCTAGCACCTCCGAAAACAAGGCTGCACAGAGGAGAGCTCGTGACGCCGAACGTAAACGGCAGCGTCGAGCAGCGGATTCCTCGCTTCGAGAACGAGACGCCGCTTTGAAACGCGATCGGCGAGTAGCTGATCCAGATGGCGTTCGGCAACGTGACAACGCTTCAAAGCGCCAGCGTCGAACAGCGGATTCCTTGCTTCGAGAACGAGAAGCCGCACAACGTTCCCCACTACTCGATAAATAAAGAAGACATTTAATACGCTACAACACGTGTCTTTACTCTCAACAACCAATTAACACGCTACTACTCCACGGCTTTGCATCCCTTCAGGGTTCCCACGTGGAAAGATTATGTAATTGTTCGTCTGCATTAGTTGTGGCGCACAGGTGTTCATTGGGTCGTCGTTTTGCCAGTACGCTGCATGAGTACCGCGTGCTCTACTATGTTGGTTTCTGCACTCGGATTTGCACGTCACTGCTGACGGGCTAACGTCACAATAATTAATGCACTATGCAAGCGATCGCAGACCTATGTCTGTTCACATCTATAACACCGGCAGCGATGCGTTTTCAGCGATTTTTGTTCGTTTTCGCGCCTACAGAAAAATAAACTCCTGTCTAAATAGTGTGGCGCCGCGAAATTTAAGCGTTGCACGTAATTAAACAAAGCCAACGCTGTACTAACAATCCCTAATCCCCACTATTCTTTCCCGGCCCGCTAGCGCAGGCAGCGCTTCTCACGCCGAAAGAAGGTACGGAAGCCAAGGCGACGGGCACAGCGACAACAAAAACAGCCATCGCGCAGATGCGCGTCGCGCATGCTCAAATTCTACCGGTCTCAAACCAGGTGTTATCACTAGGTGTTCCCGCGCAGTGCGGAGACACGCCGCTCGCGCCGTTATAGACAAGCGTTTTGCCGACTGTACAAACTGGGTCAACTTCCTAACCGTTGTAGTCCCATACAAGGGCAAAAAACCGTTAGGCCGGTGAGTCACTTCTACCTATTTTGCCGGTAGGTGCCGGGCGCCACTCAGGCACACGAATGCATATGGTAACTTCCACAGCCACGGTGGACGCTCATCTGGTAACCTCCCGTGGCAGTACAGTACATGAGTCGAGCAGAGTGACAGCATTGATTCACTGCTCCAAAACGAATGCGATTCTGCGCTTGGGGCCCTGTATTTATGTGCAAGGCGCTAACGGTCAAATAGTGTGCCACCTGCTTTTGCACACGGCGCGAAACATTTAGGCTTGGGAATGAATACCTCGTTTTCGCGTGAAGCACACGCACGCACACTTCTCAGGAGAAAAACGAAAGCCATTTTCATCCGCCCATCGTTGTAACCGATTGGCAGTAATCTGGACTTGTCTTTCACTGACTGACTAGTTACTTCAAAATAAAGGAATCCGGAGGTAACCCACTCACGGGGAATACATAAAGATCGAGGGATACCCTCATCCAAAGGAGGTGGAGCAATGAACTTTTAGTTTCTAATATTTAGAGCAGATGGGTGGCCGCCTCAGTCCAGGTAGCCGCAGTGTTTTCGCTGCTCGGGTGCTGGTGAGCGCGCATTCCCCGTGCTTGGGAGTAGGTGAGGGGATTGAAGAGGGGTGGTGGGGGAGAAGAATATGAGGTGGGGGGGGGGGGTAGTGTCTGGGGTGTATCAATCGGGGCAGTTGTAGGTGAAAGGGCTGGGGAGATCGGAGACAGGATGGGGCCGTTGTATGTATTTCTTTGGAGACGTCTCCAGATGCGGTATTCTTGGTTGGTGAGTGTAGGTTGTAGAGGCGAATAACGTCAGCGAGTGTGCCCGTTGTGCTCTAGTATATTGGAGTACGTGGCTACTAATGGATGTAGCGTGCACCGCATGGCACCCGCGTAGTATTTTTGAATATAATTTGTATCACACACTGTCATACAAATAAAACACTATCTTTGGTCACAGCAAACCAGCCAAAGCAATTTTGTGTCTCCTCAGTGCAGCTGAATAAGCAATTGAACCATTTGTACTCAAGTTTCACCTGCTAACCAGCTTTAGCTACTTCCTTACTATCACGTTAACGTCTTGTACACTGCATTGGTAGCAGTGGTTTCCTGAATCAAGCTTCAGAAGAACAAGGGAAGGGAAGGAAGAAATTCACAAAGCTCTAAAACACAATTTTAACAGCATGTCGTAAATGGATGCGCCTACGAGAGAAGGTGGCTCGTGGATTGTGCGGTGATAGCCAAAGGGTATACAAATCATAAACTTCGACGTGACAATGCTCTTAGTTTTTCATTTTTCAGTTTTTTGTGTATATAAGCAGCAGATTTTTTCAATAAAATTAGTTGAAATTTTGGCACTGGGTTGTTCGTACGTGTTTCTTCGTCGTTGGGCCTTCGTAATTATGAATCACAACTGCCAACGCGGTATCGTGCATCTTGACAACACGTTTGTGAAAATGGGTTAAGGTAATCCGAAAGCGCGTCCCCGCAAAACACGATGCGGAAATCAGAGAAATACTGATCAATAGCCATAGGTTTTGAAAACATATTATACTTGTTTTGGCGTGAGACCGTACAACTGAAATATTTTATGCCTGCACCATTACATTTCTGGTTTTTTAAATGTGCAAACGTGAACACGAGGAAGATATATTTATAGCAACGTTTTGATCGTTCGTTGCGCGTTAAGATGGCGGTAATCTGAGACCTCGTACTTTACAGACGTCAGATAAGGGTGAGCAAAACTAAGGGCGCCCGGTATGGATCAGCAGAGTGGTCGTTTGGACGAGTTTGTACAGTAAAAGAGGATTTATTTGCACAAATGTGAGGGACCAGAACATAAAAATAGGTCCATCCACACTGTGTGTTGTTTGTGTGTCGGTTCCTCGTCTTTTTGCAGCGCGTTTACATTTTTGCACAAATGTATCAAGCAGGAGAGCCTTTAGAACGTAACCCATTCAGTTATTACTCGACTTTTTGTAATCGCGTTAGAACTGTGCGTTCACACAACTCTACTACTACTGGCAAACACTGACGGCCGACGAATGGGATCCGACGTTTCCTTCCCTCGCCGATTATTCATAGAGTTTTTAGTTTACATGCCACCGTGCGGCGCCACCGTCTACAGTCCTGACAAATTCCGCTTGTAACTGTTCCGCGCTGAAATGTTGTTCATTGTTCTAAGGTGTTTATTCGCCCTTCGTTCAGAGCTTGCGCGCAAGCTTTGGAGGCTCATTACGGACGCACAGATTTGTTGTGGTAGACACTCGTAGCGCTTGAGAGGTAAAACCAAAGCGACGTAGTAACATTAGGATCTCGCCAATCGACTCTTCAGCAAAAGGTATTTTCTGTCGAAATTTTTGAGCGATATACCAATTTAACAAGGCTGTTGACTGACGGAAATGATTGAATCGAATGGCTGTTTCACTAAGCGTTGTTCGACGCACGTTTGTCTTCACTGCTGCGGTAGGCTTCACAGCACGCGCGCTGTCTGAAGATTTCTCCTGACCGGCTCACCCGTTGCTTTCGTACTAATTCAACGAGTGATACTTTTTTGAGCGGAGCCTATGTGTCTCGGGTTGTATGTATTTTTGTGATGCGAACAAAAACTTTGGAGGCTCCATGTGGCTTTGAATGAACTCCGCGATGTTAGAACGCGATCACCACCAAACTCAAATTCAGTTCAGAAAATGACTTTCGCATCAAGGTTATACGTCTCATCAGTCGGATCTGCTTCTGCTGTAGATTAGTTATCAATTGGTGACATTTTTAACATCATTATAATCAAAATAAAAGTATGTGCGCGAGTGTGTCTTCCTTAGTACTGACTGCTGTCAATGCACAATGGAAATGTCATTGCTCATTCCTTTCAACTCAATTCTGTGGTGACCTCTGTGTGGTGTCCTCAAGAGCTACGCTTGGGTCACCCGTCCCGAAAGGGGCTGACTACCGTAACCAAGTTGGAGTAGCAAAGGAGCCTGGCGGGCTTCATCGTGGAGACCGCCAGGAGCTGCCTGGAACGAGGTGGGTCTAAGTCTCCCCCGGTGCCCCCTTTCCTTCTTTCCTTTCCCATTGGAATGAAGCATTCTCTCTCACACAGAGAGGAACGGCTCATAATTTTCTTGACTGTATTTGTGGACCGACTAACACGATTGAGTTGAGTAGCTGTTTATAAAGCGCTGTATGGTACATATCTGTAGGTGTGCGCCGCTCCTGCCAATATCTGCTTGAGACTCATTTCATATCTGTCCAGAAGGCAGTTGATTACGGCGATATAATTACCACAATAATGTCTTTAAAAGAAAACAAATCAGAACCCTCCGTCCAACGACGACGATGCTTGAAGCGTGGAGCTTTCTTGAGTGCGAAGACAGACTAGATTAGTGCCAAATCAAAGCAGCCGATATCCAAGTGAAACCCGCAACTATAAAAGTGGAAACCGCCTGCGAGTCAAAGTCCCAAAGAAAAGTCTCCAAAAAAAAAACACTCCAAGAAAAGCCTTCACGAGAAAGTTGAGCAACCTTTCACCCATCAGTTATCGCGCAAAATCGAAACTGCTAAAGTGCAAACGCAAATTACCTTTAACTCAGCCAAATTCGAAAGCCAACACCCCCGCAACGAATCCAAGGGCTACCCGAATGCGATGATGGCGCAATATTATAGACGCCGGCTTCATAAATAGTACTGAGGTTCAATTTCGACCACGGGAAGAATTGTTTGCTTGCTTTATCATCATCGTCATCATGTGCCCACCCATTGTGTAAAGTTGTTTTTCCTGCGGTGCGTTTTGGTTACTACACCGCCATCAGTGAGATCAAGAAAGCGTCGGTTTAGAAAGACATCCGCGCCTTAATAAATGCAGAACGAACCACAGTACAGCGTTTAGGCCAGGTTGACATCATCGCATTCCAAGGAATGCGATACGGTGACAACGTGTTATTAAAGACGATAGTCTTTCTTGGGATACTTAAACCCCCAAATTGTGGGTCCGGTCTGTATGTCTGTTTCTCTGTCACATAAAGAGAATTTGTTAAAAACTGTTACAG
The DNA here is from genome assembly GCA_013339765.2 of Haemaphysalis longicornis. NCBI lineage: Eukaryota > Metazoa > Arthropoda > Arachnida > Ixodida > Ixodidae > Haemaphysalis > Haemaphysalis longicornis. The sequence continues at coordinate 39,449 of JABSTR010000221.1, forward strand.
CTGTGACTCGATTCAGCCACCCGGGCAAAGTAAAACAAGGCCTGTGCGATATTCATATATAGTCACAGCTAAATCTGCCCGTCTAAGTCCGGTGCAATGTTCACACTTGTCAACATTGTTAAAGAAGAACAAGACATTACGCAAATATAAGATAACAAATAATACAGAAGTGATATTTGCAGTGTTCCTTTATGGAAAATCCTACATGCTGAATTTTTGCGAAATTAACTGCAGAAAAAAAAATCACGCCATATCCACGGAATGAATGATGATAAGTGGGGCGAAGCTCGAGAGGGGGAGATCATCGGTAACCGTAACTCTCCCGTGAAAGTTCGCCCATTACATCATTAAGAAAGACGTAAGACTGTGTGCGTACATTGTACAAATCAACTTTTATTTTCGGAGTCAATGCTCCCAGGCCCAGACCTGGTGAAAGACCCCGCGCCATCGAGGACTACCCCGCACCTTCACCACAATTTGTCACGTAGGATGGGACACAACGGTAAAGAAAGAACTTTTATTTAGGGCGAACTTGTGCCCGAACAAGACGAGAGGAAACGAGCAAAGGTCCTTGCGTCTCGTTCGATCTCCGAGAACGACTGCCTGCGTTCGTGGCGTGATCTCTTGCGTGATCTCCCCCTCGCAGTGCACGTGCGCTCGCGCCTCCGTTGGCGAACACAGACAAGCTCGCGCTCCCGGTGCCGAGTTTGCGCTGCCGGTTGCAGCAGGTTCTTGCGCGTGCAACGCGGCCCACTTTGCGACATCTCCGAAAGCATGCGGCGGTCACGTACCACGAGACACAAGGGATGGACAGACCCATGACTTAAGGAGCTTCGCCCCTAAAATCCCTCCGCCGTCACCAGCTGTCGCCCGTGCCATTATAGCTTCTGGCGCCATTTTAAGAAATCAACCGGCAACAGTTACAGAGGTTCCACTAGATAGGTTCCACGTTCTGCTTGGAACGCACGTGGAGTAGGTAGTAGCAGTAAAGTCCTTTATTGGGATGGGACGGCCGGTTGGCCAGAGGGGGGAAATGGGAATAGCAGGGAGGGAGGATTAACACTACTTGAATCTTCAAGGGCCGTAGAGGATCTAATTGTCCATTGAGGATCTCATTGTCCAGTTTGAGGCACCAAATGGGTTGTAGGCCCCGGTTCACACTACTCGAGCCAGACCGCTCTCAAGGGAAAAAGTGCCTAGCGCGGCAAGAAATTGGGGGTCATGGTATGGGGGATTAGCTGGTGAAGAACCATTTGGGAGTGCATTTTCGATAATATATCGATGGTCTGAGAATGCAGTGCAGTGCCAGATTAAATGGTTTAGGTCCGCGATAGAAGTCACTGAACAGTGCGGACAACGTGGGGGTGGTGACGTCCCAGGGTGAATCCATTTGTATATTATGTGAGGAGTGACAGCAGCGTTCGCAAGAGTCTTATTAATGAAAATTTCGGCTGGGCGTGGTAGGGAAGGGACGCCGTGTAGGTAGCCAAGCGGAGTGCTTGATGCTAGGCGGCATCGGAAACGTGGTTCTATCAACGTTGAAGTAGGACGCCTCAATCCACGCGCGTTTCCGCCGTATGGCAGCGTTGGCGTCGAGACACCCGGCCTGGAGCAGTGGAATGCTGAAAATTTAAAGTGATTTAAGAAAACCTTTGGCGTCTTTACCTTGGGAGGAGCGCGACGCAAAAAGAACAGCATGAGAGGAGAGCGGGAAAGAGAAGGGAAACATTTACTGGGAAAAAGTCGATAAAGATTCGTCTTTTGTCGACATTTGCAAGGAAAGGAGCAGATACGCGGCAAATGTTTTCAATAGCGAGTTTTAGCTGATCGTTTTTCACGGTCCGCTCCGCTCCGATAGCAAGCGGGAGCCCCATTGCGAAAGCGTGGCGCGCTTGGCCGCGAACGGCATTGGGTCCGGTTGCGCTGGGCCTGCCGCCAATACCGGAGCGGGCCGTCGAAAGCGGCTAAAACTCTCTAATTGCGAGTTTTAGCTGACCGTTTTTCCCGGTCCGCTCCGTTGCGATAGCAAGCGGGAGCGCCATTGCGCACGCGTGGCGCGCTTGGCCGCAAACGGCATTGGCTCAGGTTTCACCGAGCGGGCCGCCGATACCGGAACGGACCGTCGAAAACAGTCAGCTAAAAGTCTAATGTCTCCATGAAAGCATTAGGATAATGAAACAGGACAGCACCGCAGGAATGTTTATGCTAGCAGCAATTTTCAAAATTTCTGTAGAATTTTCTGTAGAATATTTGTCTCAAGTTTGCGGTGAAATTTACATTTATACTTTCATAGGTTGGTAGTATTTCACAAAACTTCAATATTCTCTTTATGGTTCCTTTGAAGAGAAACTGACGAAGTATTGAAATAGTCTCAATTCCTCAAATGCACTCCATTGTTGTAGTGACATTGCCTTTCTTCGTTAAACTCTTCATTAGCGATGCCTGTTCAGTTGGCAAATGTCGGAGTAAATAGGAAACTTTTTATTTTGAAAGCCACGCTTACATGGCTTCGATTGAAGCACAGCCAAACCAATGTTAAATCGATGTCATGCAGACGGCCCGCTGCGCTCAGCAGTCGCCACGTAGTTAAAACATACATAGTGAGCTTTTGTTAGACCCTCATCGGGTAAAAAGGTGTAATATAGGTGTAATAAAAGTGTCAGGACGCCATTACCCCATTTTCAATAGGTTTCAACACCGTAATTTGTAGCTTTACACCATTTTTCGGTGGCAAGAAGGGTGTTGACTAACTCAACAGCCTCAGATTTCTGTAGTGAGTTGAAAGGGGACAAATTGTTTTTTTATTTGATTACAGCGATGGTTATTGGAGCCATATACATAGTTTTAAACACTATCACCTGAACAATTGTGGAAGGGGCTGAAGTCAACCACCGTAGTTTCACCTTGAGGACCAGTACGACACCCTTCATATGTCTATAAAATTATTGTTATTGCATTAACAGTGGTTACGCATTAATTATACAACAGCCCAACCGTTGTCATTCCATCAAAATTTAATTTTTGTTGCACTGATTGAATTTGAAAATTAGGTCGTAAGTCAATCAGACTGATAACACTATTTTTGCATATTGTATAGATGGTTTACTTCTCTCAATACGAATGAGTTTCGTTTGAAAGGTACACAAAACATTGGACCTGAATGCACACACTAAACTCCTTTCGCTCCTTAGCCCTCTCCAAAAGCCGGCAAAAGTGTTGTTTGGTGCTACACTTTTTTGTTGTTCTCCCAACACCCTCTTGAACATTCTCTGGGTACACCTTAATGCTTTAAAAAGGTGTTTTATAGGCGTGATTTTGGTGGTGGGACGTGGTTACACTTTTTCACTTTGTGTTCGAACGCCCTGTTTTTGTTTATGGGTGTAACTACCGCTACCGAACACCTTCCATTTCTGTTGGGTGTTGAAGGGGTGGAAAATGGGTATTCAATTGTGAATACATTGTTCTAGTTTAAACGCTGTGAGGTACTTAACATCCCCCTTCGCGAAAAAAATGTTCAAGTTCAGGTTGAAGCAGTATGGCTCTCTAGTTATCTGGTTAAAATCGCTAAGCGATTAACAGTTTATACGCTATAATTATAAAGCGCACCAACCAGTGTTAGCCTTCTACACATTTTTTCCTTGTTAGTGCTGATGAGAGTGAAATTTATCGGATATCAAGTTGAGTAACAGGATAATTGTACAGTACAGTTTGCTCGTACCTTTTCAAATGTATTGAAGAATGAGTACCTGCGATACACACACGGAACGTTTTGCATTCCGGCACTCTCCAAAAGCTGTGAAATCTATTACAACGTGGTAACATCTGTTTTTTGTTGTGCCAACATTGTTTTATGCATAGAAAATGCTGGTAAAATAATGAACTCCTTTCTTGGAGGGTACTGAAAGGGTGTGGAATAAGTGTTGGGTAGTTAGTGATATTAATGACATATTGAACATAATAACTACTACATTTTCCCACTGTGGATGACCATTCAGAAGTTCTTGCAAATCTGCAATCTTCAGTTGCATATGCTAAAATTAAAATGCATATTTTCAACATTAGCGCTAAAATATTTCATTTTTGCCACAAGCCCACCGACTCAACGAAATTAATATTCTCGGCTGGCAATAAAACCGAGAGCAGATTTATTCGTTAGGTAAGTAATTATATGATCGCTCTACCCGTGCATGCCCTTGGTTGTTTTGGGGCTAAGCCCCTTAGGCGCTCAGGCTGTTGGCGTCTCCTGTCGTCGTCGTCATATGTAGTCACGCCTAATAAAACACCGGGCCACTCATTTTCCGTCGGCTCGCACTATATCGTAACGCGCACTAAAAGAACACACCGGGACACTCGTTTCACACAGCCTCGCTCTATAAGGTTTTGTGCTTCAAAGATATTAAATTTTGCAGCAAAGCTGTATTCCTGTACCCTTGAAAGGTTTAATCTCTGTGGGCAAAAACGCGAAGGCGCCAAGAATACATTTATACCCTGCATGCTTCGCCCCTCTCCAGATTTCACGTTAGTCGAGATGGCCCGGCGATTTTTTAATCATTTCATTTGTTTTCGAAGTATGACTTGTGCGTGTTTAAGGCATCTGTATGTAGTACTGCGCACTCAGCCGATGCATGCTGCCACAGCTGGCTGCGCTGCCCACAAACTTATTTTAGGGTGTTAAGAATCCTCACACCCATATTAATGGTATTCACTAGGCCACACTTTCGTCATCCGTGCACCCTTCTTTATCACAACACCTATTATAATTGTGTGCCACGGGAATAGATTTTTAAATACTTTTCGGCAAAAAAGAGTGTAAAACGTTATGTAAGCAGGCTTGTACGCGTTATTCCGCCTCTGAGATAGCTAACTGCGAAGCGCTTTTCTAGCAGCCATGTAAGAGCAACCAAAATGTTTGATCTGTTAAGGGGAAGAAATCGTCAGCACTGCCTTCATTGTACATCCATTGCGCAGTGACTTCTCGCATTGTCTAGTTCTTCTGTGTAATCGGAGACTGAGGTTTAGGCTTTGAGGCATTGGAATGTTTTGCAGTTCGTGGAAGAGTCGGCATCACTCCCGTCAGAAGCAAGAATTCCTGCGTAAATGTCAGGCAGTCACCCCTGGTATACAGATAAGGCAGCTCTCGTTGCAACAGGCGTGCCGAAATGACCGAAATTTCTGGGCGCGTGGGTTTCCTTTTGTGGGAGGTAGTGCGCTTCTAGGTGGACGACGCAGCGCGTCTTATCAGCACGCGGTTATCCTGGCGTCATTCAAAGATAAGGGGCCGCGACTCGTGCATCCTGGTTTCTGGTGGCTTATATTCGGGTGTGCCTACTTCAGTGCAGTCGTCGTTATACACAATGGCTATGGCAATTCTCAGTGTTCACGCAAGAGCGATCATACTTTTTGCCTTCTTCTGCTGGACAACAGGTATGGTCTTTCGTATGAAGTTTCAGTTTCCGTTCCTGTGGACCACTGGCGTGTTTCCTGCGATTGTCTCGTACATCTAAAAGGTGTTTTTTTGCGTGTCTTAACGAGGAAAATTAAACGCAACGGCCGCAACGGCATTTCACATCAAACAAAGATGCGTCATTGCGCTGTTAGGATAAAAACGTTGAGCGAATTTCAGGTACAGTTATATGCGAGAAAGGCAATCCGATTACATCCGCAGTACGGCGGGGCTTTGGCATAATGGTAGCAAGGGGTTGTTCTGGGATAGTTTGGGCCTCTGCGCCTGAGTGACTGTGACTGTAGCTAGGTTGTAGTTGGGTGTTCAATGTGTGTTTTTACGTGGGGAAATTAGTGATGGTGATGATGTTTGGATGGTAATGGCGCAAGGCCAAATAAAGCAGAAAGCGCCGAGAAAGTATGTACATAACTTAGATTAATCGGTAGCAAGTAAAATTGGTTAGCAAAACAGAAGTAAACTCAATTAGAGACAATAAGGATGGCTGATGTCAATGGCCAGGTTGCAAACATGCGCGATACAATAAGAGGTGTAGAAATTGACCTTCTGATAAAAAAAGTAGACGCGTTTGAGAGAAAACAACATTGTCCTCTAAAAAGTAGGCTGGGTGGAGTGGAATGTGCTGTCTGTAGAGTCGGGGAAAGTGTTTGTGTCGTGTTGGATCGAGTGCCTTGCACATGATTAGGATGTGGACTACAGATCGGCCCTCCACACAGGCGTCTTGAAGGCCCAGTGGGTAAGTATGAGTGCGTCACATGCGTGAGGCCTATCCGTAGTCTAGCTAAGGCCACTTCTGCGTGTATGCTGTGTGAATCGGTTGTGTATCGTCCTAAGTGTGGTTTTACAATGCGTAATTTCTTGCCTGTCTGTTCACTCCAGTGTCTTTGCTATGTTTTCCGTAGTTTTATGTGTGGCTTGAGGTCAGTATAGGGTAACGTTTTTATGTGCACTGCAGCGGCGGTCATTCACCTACCATCTCATTTGCCACAATCCCTGAGTGGCGTGGGACGAAACAAAGAGTCACTCCAAAGTTTGAGCCTTATGCGGACATAATCGTCCCAAGAATAAAGATTCATGATGTGGTTTTTGAACTTCTTTCGGGATGATAACGCCCGCACAACGCTTAGTGAATCAGTGTAAATGATAATTTTGGAATATGACATTTGACAATGTGATTCGCAGCAAAAAAATTCTATATACCTCTGCTGTGGCAATGCTGCAGTTTAAGATCATGGTCTCACACACATTAAAATTTGGACCTTGGCGGTACATGACACGGTGGAGGCAGTTTTGGAGGAGTGACTGTAAAATTCTGTACACTGGTACGTCTCCTGCAGTGGCAGAAGGCGCTGTACAATCGCACTTCTTGTTAGCGTATTTTTGTCGAGTTGGGTGAACGACAAGTCACACAACACAGTGCGAAGGTGCATTGGTGCTATAAAATCAATGCAAGATGATTTGATATTAGACCTCGGTTATGAGGTGTGCGGTACATTTTGACCATACGTTGGTTTTTAATGGGCGTGAACATCTGTACGTATCTAACAAGTAATGGGTTAGAAAAGAATATCCGTGCGCATCCGAATTTCCGCACCTAGAAGACCTATAGACTACGCAAAGTGATTTGTAGCCCACTGTTTGAGCGAGCCTTTTGTATATGGCGCTGTAATACTGTATTACTTCAGCGAGGCTTAGCTGGTAAAACTGTGAGAGGAATTTGACAGTGGAGATTTTGGCGTCTTCTCAGCGGAGTCTCTTTTGGGGACCTGAATTATAGTCATTACAAGCAGTGGGTGACGGAGAGGTTCAGTCACCACTGGGTCACCCCAGAGAACTAAAGTTTCAATTGTTCTTCCCTTAAAACGACAATAAAGTGATTCGTAAACAATGCGGTATAACTAGCGCAAATTGTAGCCTGGAGTCTCTAGGCCACGTTTCGACCATTCTCGCTGGGTATCGATAGGGTCCCTAGAAATTGTGCAATTTCTAGGGACCCTAGTATCGATCCGAAAATGCTCACCTCCTCTCCGCATCCTCCTTGCCAATTCCCCATGACGTATCGTATGGGGTCAAAACAAGATGGCTTGGCTTGGCTGCGGTAGTGCACGGCTCAGCGACCCTCGGACAGAATCAGTCGGCCCAGCCTTTATTCAGCAGGCGGCCGGCGCGCGGTCGCCATTCGTTAGCTCAATTGAAACTAAGCGACGATACGTTTGTGCCTGGAAGCATGTGCCGTTGGTTTGATAGTTTGTAGACTGTATCAAGCTCTAAGTCCAAGTCGCTCACACAAGTGCACATGCGGCGATTCGCTGACTGGTATGCTAGCAGAAATATGTAAGGCAAATTAAAGGCTAATGAAGAGCCAGCGAAGTTAATACAGGTATTAATAAATTAAAATCAACCGAAAATTTTATTGTACGTGTAAGACCAGGGTTCGGGAAGCACTTTTATCGGTGGATGAACCAGGTCAGTAGTGTTACCACACATCTGCGAACGCTTTTTCGACTAGTAAATGCCCGTAGCTAGACATGAGATATTGTGGTACTTTGGGAGAAATAGTAATCTAAGCTACGTGGAAACCTCCTCCGTGAGGGCACCGCGGCAGTCTGGAAGCAGAACGGGGCCGGTTCAACCGAGCGCAAGCGTCAGAGTCGCGCGAAACAGGCGGCGCGACAGGAGAGGCGGGCCCGCGACGCCGATCACAAGAGACGGTGTCGACCCGGCTATGACACCGGGGCTGGAAAACAAATTCTCATTAATGTTTTGTAAATATTCCCGTACCGTCTCACCGCGGAGTTTTCAATACAGCTTTGCAGGTCAGCCATCTTCAACATGGCGCAATGGCCGGATATGTCTTGTGGCGAAGCTACTGTACGCTACCTCGGGCAATCTTAACGGGGTGAACAGTTTGGCCTTGAAAGCTAGAGGTCAAACACACACCCCTTCCGCAAGCGCCCGGATTGGAGCCGTGCCCCATGGCGGGGAAAAGATAGGCGAGGACGGAACGGAGAAGCGCGCGGTACCCGTGCCGCCACCTGGCGGAGGCAGGAGAGGCCGCCGCCGCCGCAGCGATAAGTCGACGTGCGCGCAAAGCCGTGTGTGACGAAGTATGTCGAACATCTGGTCGCACGTACAGAGGCGACGCTTAAACAACACCGTTAGGCGAAAAAGAGGAAACATGCTACTGTTGCGTCAAGCTTCGCTACCGTGAAGTCTTACCCGTTAGTGTGATTTTTCATTATTTTTTTTTCCACTGTTCAAAGCTGCTTGCGAAGGTGCTGCAGCAGCTTGGCAAGCTGAGTCTGGATTATCGTCCTAAAGAGGTGAGCAAATGGTTTGCCCAAGAGCAAATGGTTTGCCAATCGCCGCATCGGAGCGCAGCCTTAACAGGGATGTACCTGGGCGTGTTCTTGAAGCTGCATTACCGCGATGTTAGTTGTTGTCCGTGGTGAATGTGTCATCGCCGAAGCCAAATGCTTGCATCAAAGCGAACTTTCTACCCAATTCAGACATGCGCGTCGATGGAAATAACTCAAATGCGACCGTTTTACCTTCACGCCCCGTCGCGGCCGAAATAGCAACTTTACAGGAGGCGTTTGAGGGCTGTTTAGAGGGGATATGAATTGACGTAGGCTGCTTAGGACACGTGGATGGATGGGCTGACTTCTCGCAGCGGTGCAAAGCAGCAGTGGGCTTTCGCAGCCTTGGGACAGTCTCTCCCACAGTCGACGCGGAGTGGGTTTAAAAGGCGCGTAGGGCAGCAGGCGTTCAGATTCTCCAGTTGAATCCCTCTACCTGGATACACGCCTGACCTACCAGCCGCTTTGCCACACTATCGCTTAGTTTTCCCCTTAATTCGGTTATTTTGAGCCTCACGCGGCCTGATTACACTAACTTTTGGCACAGCACAACCCTTATTATTCGGCCAATAATGTCGTGTACTGTTGCCATTTCTGTTTCCAGTAGGACACGGAATAATTCAGATGAAATATTGGCTTGTTGTTAAGAATTATGTTTGACATCAACTGTTTCCCTGACACACACAAAATGTCAGAAAAGCAGACAGCTAATCATCCTCGCATGAAAACTCCAGTAACGTAAGCTTCGGACGTAGCAGTGAAAGTGTTTTGTTAAATGACCTGAATGCGTGCGCTTATTCATGCGAATAAGAAGGCACGCAGGGTGGCAAAAATGACGTTGGGCTGCAAGCTCTTAAGAAGGAAAAAGACGTTTATTGCCTATTAGTTGCGAACGATTATTCTTGTACAACTTTCGGTGTTGGGCTGTTGGAAATGCTGTGCCACTTTTAACTGGAAACTAGTTCGGCATTCCTCGGGCCACAAGGCATTAAATTACTGTGTTAGCGGAAACCACGGTCACACTCGAAACAGATGCCTCCTGATATAATGTCACGAACACCTCGTTACGTAAGTGCAACATCCTTATATCCCTTTGTAAGGCAGAGGCAGCGCAACAGACTGGACGGAACTAGAAGACGACAAACACATTTGCACCAACCAGCCGAAGTTTCAACTCTTCTGAGGTTCCTGATGTGCCACCGAGGCGCAACGTTACCGACAAAGGCTCACTGAAGCGAAAACACCCCAAGTGCAGCACTATCGGGAACCAAAGGGACCTGATCACTGATGCAAACGTTCGCCTTGCTTGGTCCTAATAGAAAGCGGAGAAAACTAATGCAGGCGAAGGAAACGATCTGTTTCATTTATTAGGAGATCTCCACTCAGGCATCCTAACTGCAGGCAGTTCAACAGTACTGGAAACAAAGAGCCACAAAATTACGGCAACATGTTTTATTTCTGACTGGTTAGGGTGAGAAACCGAACGCGGTGAGTATTCGTGTAGAGACGGTGAACAATAGAGAGCATTTGCGCTTCACCGACGTACACTAGGACCTATGATAATACCGAGAACGAAAAGGGGTGCGTTGAGTCATATGCAAGTCTTCAGTTTGCGAATTTCTATAGCAATAAGCACTGACATTTCAAAATTGTGTTAAAAATTCAATGAACTGAGTCGCAGCAATGGTGTAATTAGCATACACAAAGAAGTATGGGATGCGTGAGCCGTGGTATGAGTTTTCGAAAGGTTGATTTACACCAATGTTAGACCGGCATAAACGCGTTTGAAAGCACCGTTTTCCCTGCGCCATTCTCCTAATAACGATGCTCAGGCATCTTCTGTCAGCGCACTCGCGAGAGCCCAGAACGAAATCTTGTGAATGTCCACCACTTTTGAGAGCTCCGTACTAACCAATATTTGGCTGAATATAACAAAAATGGGCAGTGTATCTGCTAAGTTTGTTGCAAATGTCTCCGAAAGACCCTAATAGTCGTCTGCCGCCACTTCCACGTACATACCTGTCTTCTCTTTCCCGCCGACCTCCTACGCTATGTTCGAGTTCCCGCCTCGCAATAAACACGGAGTTTGGTCAAGTCACTTCAATTTTCCCGCGTTCCAGTGTTCGCGCACAATCTACTGGAAACTTTCGTTACCGTTGGCCTTCTTAGCATGCTGGCATGAGGCATGGTCAAGTGCAAGCACTTTTTGTATTTTGAGTATGTATGTAGAAATATTTGTTAGGAAAAGGTGTGACCAGTGGCCTAATAAGGGCGGGGGTTGTTTAGAAGGAGGTGCAGGACTCCTCTAGGCTCTAAATTCTTAGGGCTACGCCTAAAAACATTGTTTTCAAAGCGCATTTGTTTTCTTTGCTATAACGAAGATGACGTGTTCCTTAATCAAGGAACAGTGAAAACTGCCGTTCATGTATTGATGTTTTGCCACAAATATGCGTAGTGTTTTTTTTTTCCTGAACAATCTTGACAAGTACTGTTTCTGATTTAGTGGTTTGGCCACATTTTTTCTATTAATCATCTTGTACAAAAATTCTGTTAGTTTTAGCCGGGTTGCTGAATGAGGGGACAGGCAGACAGACAGGCAGACGTAAAGACAGACCGATGAAAATTTATCGGGTTTAAGTAGCTTAAGAAAGACTAGCGTCTTCAAAACTCTGGGCCCAGGTATAGCATGAAAACACATTGCAAATCTGTTTAACGTCATTCAGCAGTTGGTGCTAGGACTGCAAAAGGCGCAGGGAGTTTTTTCTTGTATGGTGCTGCTTACCGCGGAAAAAAAACAAGGATGTATGGTTCCGCTAATGCACAAATAATTATAAGTACATTAAGTATATTTTGGGCCTGGAAGAGCAGCCATTGTACGAATACGCAAAGAGGTCACCAGGCACAAAATTTGCTACTTTACTTTGATGTATGCTGTTCAGATCCTCTCAGACGTGGCTGAGACTTTCATTCCACATCTCTTTGGGTTATGATGCGCCGGGCCCTAGTCACTGGCGTGAAAGACCGAGAATGTACGGCCTGGTTGTAAAGGCCAGAGCAGCTCGAAATGCCAGTCGTGGTAACCGCCGAGGGGAAGAAGCAGCTCCGTATGTGAAACTGCGGCGGCAACATGAATGTTCAAGAGAAAGATTGACAGAAACTTGATCAGAAACTTCAACGGCAATTTAACAAAAGGTCCAACTGGGCTCTCGCGTTGACATGCTTAGCAAGTTGTAATGCTTACCCGTAATTTTTGCGTTTAGTCTAACTAAGAAGGCCATTCATACAAAATCAGATGAACTGAAGTTTCGAGGCTTGCAGTGATTGCAACCTGAAACGTTTGGGACTTAATACATGTATGAGAAGTAACCACACATCTGAAACGGGACTGCTAACGCTCTGAGCCACTAACGCCATTCTTTATTTGTAATTCATCCTGGAAATCGTAATAGACAGAACCCATGCTGAAGAAGATACAGACGAAAGTTTTGGTCTTTTGGATATTTACACTGCCTTTACTTTCTATATTCGTTGCCCTTGCTAACGCTGGTGATACCTACAAAGACGTTTCTAAACGGGAATAACCATTGGATCACAACAAGAATATTGCGGGACCTATTGACACGGCTGCGTCAAACTAATAATAAAGAAATAATAGTTCAGACATTATTTCTAGGAGCTCTCGGTGTACGCAACCTTTAAAGAGTAGGGTTTCCGATTGTAAATAAATATTTTGTATGTTGCTGTTATTTCAACTCTTTAAAAGTTCCTTTTGAGTTTCATTACAACAGGTAAGAAATCTACCCCTTGTTTATTTTCGAAGGTGCCCAAAATTGGACTTGCAACGCTGCCTATATTATAAAGAATAGACAATTTCTCTTCAGTAGTTCGTTTATGACAGTACTGGGCGAAATCATATCGCTGTGGACTTGTTTTGGGCTAAAGAGAGCTCTGCGTAAAAGCACCTGTGATTACAGCGGCTGTGATATGCTCAACTGCATAAAGTCTGTAATTCAAGCATTTTGTAATTCCTATAGCATTCTCAGAGAACTGTAGTTGCGCAATGAGCTTTCTTATTGTTGTGGCGTTGTTGACATAGTTACGTTGTTTATTATATGCAAAAACGAGAGGTTTTACATATTTTCAGCCGCTAAAAATATTAAGATACAAGAAAATGCTAGCCTGTGTTTTGCTTGCACTGACAGCAATCTGATTGTTTTTGTTGCCACCATATCTCCAGATGGCGCTGTTACCCCCAGTGAACGCACATGCAATGAAGATGACATTCTGACGTGTCTGGAAGGAAATGTTGAGTTCATCGCTGACAAACACCCAGGCGAATGACATCCCTGCTCTTATTGAGAAAGTGTGCGGGTAAGGTCACATTAATAGTAAGCGTTTGGTACGTGAACAATTAAATTCTACTGCCGTAACAATAGTGAAGTGAATGCTTCATTGAGTTGGTTGGATACGACGTGTTTCTTAAACGGCGTCCAAAATAGGCGAAGCTAATTGTCATTTTTATGTTTTTCTACTGGTATTCAACCCTTTGGAGGAGACCATACTTCTTGCTGGCACTTTTTTGGTCGATATATAATAACGTAATGGCAATCGCCAGAAAGTCTCAGCAGAAGTAGTGGGGGTGTTCTGACTTACGGTTGGAAATTGTGAGCTGTAACTTTTTCGTTAGGCAGTAGACAAAAAACTTAGGTCCACACTGACAAATCTTTTTGCACGTTGGTTATATGAAGATCAGTTTGACGTTTGCAGTTGCTTGGCTGTCCCCTTACGTTTTTGCTCGGGACGAACAATTCCCAGACCGACAGTCCATCACCAAGTGCTCTTATTAAGATATATTGCGAGGCAAGCAGCGTTGTAAATCTGGATTCGCAAAATTATACCTTTTCATTTTCCGTCCAGCTGCATCTGGGCATGAAACGAAATCACGAACATTTATTATCTCGGGAAGACGACATATAATCACAGGCACCACGTGGTGCTTTTAAAGGGTCCGCCTGCGTTCAGAACATTCAAAATATTTTCTTAAAAGTTGGAAGCATATACAAAAAAACGTGTTGAAAATAATCTGAAAATTATTTAAATTACTTGTCCACAGTACTCTACCACCCTCTGATAAACTTGCCGCATTTTTAGGAGCAGACCATTTATTTAGTTTATACGCTAGCTCGTTACTTATAATCTAATGCAAAAGGGGTATTAGAAGATATTTTAAGTACATTAATATGTAGTCTTCAGCGCTGTGACCAGTGTACTTCTATGAACTGAAGATATTTCGCTTCTTTTGGAGAAAAACTGCACGTGGAATTAATCTGAAATGCTTACATTCTGCAGCGCGAAAGAGAAGCCTTGCACCGAGAGTCATCCTCTTGATAAATGCACGGAAGATTCTAAAACACGCATGGTCACATTGGAAAAGTCCCTTCAGGAGACATTTGACGCACTGTGCCAGAAAGATGCAACCCTGTTGAAAGGTGAGAGGCATTTCATAATGCATTTCCGGGAAGGCCATACGGTTAATAATGTATTGGTTTATTTTTCGTTAATACTATAAATTGGAGGTATTCTGGAATTTATTTCGGAACGCAATCTCTAGACACCTAGTTTTCCTTTTTGTGAAAATTCGGTCGATGGTTTCGAAATTCAAGTAGATCTCAGCCATGTTCTAAATGTATTGCATCATAACAGTCACGGCATTTACGATGTCATAGCTACTTTGCCGCCAACAAATTAGAGCGTAATACCAAGAGCCCAAATGAAGTTCTGAGGAGGACCGGCTGCATGGCGCCTGCTCTTTGCGCGGTTGCTGATTGGTTCGTCAATGACACCCCAATCAAGAGAGCGTCCGCCACCGAGGCTTGCACGTGATCGACAGCGTCCCTTGCTGCCTTCAGTTATCTGGCATCTTTTAGCATCGTTATCTAGAAGATACCTGTTCCAATGCTGGTTTATGCGGAAAAGTCTACTTCGGGGTTTAGTGGCATTCGAAAATCGGGGCGCAAGGCTAGGCATAAGGCATGCATGACAGCAAGCGCCTTGTTCTACCAACTTCACAAAAAGCATAGAGCACTGCACGCACTGCATGCTGCACCTATATTAATTTTCTTTCTCTCTATTCGTTGCACTACTAATATTAACCGTGTGAGAAACCCGCCGGAGGTTTAAAGATGATGATTCTGGTCGACATTGTCATTTGTATACCTCTGGAGAATTCACATGGCAAAATAAGATGTCGTGGTCATGGAATGAGTCATGTGTTATCATAAAGCGCAGTGGCTGATGTGCGTTTTTTTAATTCGTTGAAAGGCGGTGGTAACGAACGCTCGTATTAACCAGCTAATGACGCCCGAATGCACCAAATTTAGCTTTACTACACGAGAAGCAGACGCGGAATTCCATTCTTATGCAGGTAAAAGCCCGGCTATGCAACCTAGCGCCATCTACTGGCCAACGTTTACGCTCCCGCTAATGCCTGGAGTGACTGCTAAAACGAGATAGCCGCTGCGCCTCGTTGCCTCCATGTGTGTTCATGGTTTCTGACGTGTACGGCCTGGGTTCCAACCCGGGCAGTTAGAGAAATTTCTTTACCTTTTCTGTTTCGATGATATTTTCCTGGGTAAATTCTGCGGGCTCTTTTTGTGAATCAAGATGGTCTGCTTCTTGAAGTCGCTTCAGGTGCGGTGGGCGGGTCATTATTACGTTTCATTTATGCTCTCCGTTGCTTCATAAGGGCCGTGCTCGTACCAATATGGGAACTGCTACGACGTTGCAATGCCACCGGTGGCAAACAGTTAGTCACGGGAAGGCGACACCGAAGTGGCCTACGTCGCCTCCGTCATGCTAGGTAGCGTGGAGGTCATGCGGCCAGCAAAAGTTGGTGCATGGATGACGACGACAAGAAACCGAAGCTTAACTGGTTTACTGCCTGGCGAGACAACAGCCGAAGCAACCCTTCCAGTCGAAGTTACAGTACAGGACAGAATTGATTCACTGCTTGAAAACGAATGCGGTTCTGCGCTCGGACTCTGCATATTTATGCTCAAAGCGCCAACTGTCAAAACAACTTTCCTAATGCATTTGCACAGGCACGTCCACAATGCTCGAGGCCGCTTGCTTACACACGGGGCACTCCGAAAACCTTTTCAGGAAGCCGAACATGGCAGCGGCGCCCAGAATCGAAACCGAACAGAATATCGTTAAGCAGACTTCCACGGGGGCACCTATGCGCCTGTGACGCGACCTGGCCTATGGCACCGATAAAGGGAAAAAGCTGGAAGAGTGCTGAAAACGCAACGGAAAACGGCGGTATATGACTTTGGGTTGGTAAAAAGGCAGGATGCCTGTACTGTGGTATGGGTTGTGTAAGAGGCCCATGATTTTCACCTTTGAGTGCAGAAACAAAGTGAGCCAGTAATATAATTTCCGCCGTCAATGTAAAGCTGCAGGTGTCCAGCATATGTTTCCTACTAAGCACACAAGGGTGAGCGGCCCCTGACGTTTTTGACAGTACACTTGAAAGTTTCGTTCCTGCGTACCCTGAGAAGCGAGCTTAGTCGCTCTCAGTACACAGCGCTTGCAATGTAAGAGACGATGCTCACCGGAATAGTAAATCAGAAGGTAAGAGACTTTGTGTTGTCGTTTTAAATCTCTGGGAAAATCAGGGGTGCTCCAAAGAACAATGTTGCCTATTTGTTTTTACCGAAATTTTTTTCTGGGCTTCCTGGGGCAGATTTGGTTAAAACACTGCAGTGCTGGAAATACGACGCAATCGTAAGCTGTGTTGAGACCATTAACGTAACCACACCGGGCCTGGACTTCCTGACGCCCAAGCGGAGCCAAGAGGACTGGGAGTAAGCATATTTTTTTCGCTCTGGTTTCTTCTCGTTGCTGGCACGTCCTTGTTGTGGAGGGGTTTTATGTTTGGTGACTTTGTATTACGGACTCTGTATTGTATTGAAGACTCAATTGCGGCCCTTCTCGCAATAGTCGCAGAAGAGTTGTTTTCGCTGTTTCAGGTTCAAGCACCAAGATGGTGCTGTGTCTCCTCAGGTGCCAAGTTATGGTACATGCTGCGACATATAGTAGAACATCTTTGATAATTTACAAATAAAGGCAGGCTTTCAGGGCGGTGATTGAGACAAAAGAGGGTTAGAATAAAAATGCCTCAAAAAATTCAATATAGGCTCTCGCATTCATTATGGGCTCCTGTATCTTTAAAGACAACCTAAAAGGGTTCATGTTTATAATGCAGTCTACGTCTATCGCAGCCACTTCAATACCGAGCTTCCCAAGTGCGTTGATCGAGCTCGTGAAGACACCGAGGAGTGCAAGGGTGCTGACGTCCGGCCAATGAAGAAGGTCATCGACGTTTTCTTCGCTCATTCGCAGCGGCTCAACAATGGAAGTGGAGTGACGTCATCAGCCTCCATTTTGACGGCATTGGTCTCCCTTTTTGTATCGTTAGCCCTTTCACGATAAAAAGAGCACACTTAGAGTGGGAGAAAAACTTCCAGAGGCGCCGCCTCTTCTCAAAATGTGGACACCGGTGGCTGCAACACCGCGAGTAGAAAAGGAGTTACTCGAAATGACAACTTTTTTGGATTACTGAAGCGCACCTAGCTTGGAACTGGGCTAATTCCTCTTAACAAAGGCACAATTTAGCAAGACCAGAATTTACTAAAACTGTATCAACATAATTCGCGGACATAAGGTCCGGATTTTGAGTTTGAAGGGCCAGGATTACTTTTCGAGACTTCATCACTGCGTCTTACATAAATGCACACCCAAGGATCTATAGAGCAATGGGCATAAATAGCAACGGCTGCATATAGAAGTGTATTGTAACACCTGGCCGCACATGGATAGGGCCCCGAAACATGCATATCTTGACACGTAGAGAGAGAGAGCGAGAGAGAGAGAGAGAGAGAGAGAGAGAGAGAGAGAGAGAGAGAGAGAGAGAGAGAGAGAGAGAGAGAGAGAGAGAGGGAATGCTTTATTCCGATTGGCAAGGCATACATAGAGAATGATGTATGGGCGTACACAAGCAGGAACTCTAGTAAAAATCGACTAGGTTTATGCCGCTCCTCTCGATTTCTTGATTTTTTTTTGGTCCTGAGAGCGCCATTAGGAAACGGACCTACCCCCTGGCGTAGTTTCCCGCTAGTGCCCGGGAAGTTGTTGGTATGAACATTTAATATCGACGGAACTGTAAATAGCCTGTTTGCATAAAGCATTAACGAGGACTCTGACTAGAACCATAAAGTTAACACTATCAGCCTTCAAATAACACACCAGGTAAAACTGCATAATTGAAGCCTTATAACAAGCAATTCCTTTCACCACTCGTGACTATATGTGAAGAAAAATTTGGTTTGGTACGTTTTACTGCGAAGAAAATTGCCGGTACTTTAGTGACTACATTTGAACAATCTTTATTTTAGTGTGAAAAAAATGCGAATAAATTATTTATTTTACACTTGACTAGAAGTTGGCCTGTCTTTGTGTTTCCATAATATGTTGGTGGCCCAAATGTGTATACGTTGAAAGTAATGATGGGGTTTTTTGTGACTTGAATACGTATAAACGTTGAAATCAATTGTGGTGGTTGTTCTGACTTGAACACGTTTGGAGTTGAATTCTATATTGAACGATGAGGAACTAATCTTCGATGCTCCAACGTTTTAGCCGAGGCGATTCTCTACTGTTGACCATTAGTTTAGTCGAACACGGATATATCGAATTGTTGTCTATATCGAGTACTCTGAACATGCCCTTGGAGATCCCACGCAAAAGTATGACGCTGCTGTACGCGTGCATCGAACTCCCGATCACGGGCGCTTTCGATATACCGAACACTGCGCCGCAAGTGCGCCCCTAAAAGCACTTCTACTGATGGCGTGGATGCGATGATGATGACTTCTTGCGGGCGCTGCCGCACTCAGGGAGAAGGCGGCGACGGCGCATCGCTTCGATGGGCTTCGACACTTGCTCGCACGCTAGCATGGGGGCAGCGGCGTGCAGGGAGAATTCGGCGAGGTAAAGGGTGCGAAAGGCAATATATAAAAGGGGAGGGGAAAGCCACCGAAAGCGCTCGGCTATTGGCATTTTTTTCTGCGTGCTTGAGCCTTGAGCAGGTATATCAGTGGTGGCTCGTGCAGCGGGAGGTGACCTAAGTGCGTGTTTGTTTTGTCCGCGGCAGACGTTACAGTCGGTGAAAAACGGAAGAATGTGGATTTAGTGACGAAAGCGGACAGTATCCGACGGATACAGGCCGGTGACACGATGTCGGCTGCATTTGTCGTTGCATTTTTGAACACGATACTGCGTATGAAACCTGACGTAAAGGCGAAGGCAGTACGGCCACCCGGCCGTTCCGGGGCATGTCGTGTGTAAAGCAGCTTTGTTTCGATGCTCCAGAGATGTGTTCTGATACCCAAGACGACGGAGGTGACTGCCTGAGAGTGAACTCCGAGAGCTGTCAGCATGTGCATGCGCTATTCTGAATGACACAACGGGGCTGGAGTTTTTTAGTGCTTACGACGATGTGCAGGCTGTTACTGACATCACTGATGCCGAAGAAATGCACCCTACTAGCCGCCACCTGAAAACGTTCCCAACCGCCTACTGCAGCCGAGCTTGCTTCAGTGTTCGGAAAAAGCAAGCGAATATGGCAGACTTTTTCCCTGGTAAATGAAGTTCGGTGGTGGTTCTGCTGTGGTTCCAATTTGCCGTTTTGTGAGAATCAAAACGGTAAGCTACCGCTTGCCGCCACTCTGAAAATCTCGCAGTGATGTGCAGGTTTTCAAATAGGCTTCAGATGGGCATACTTTATATCTAGAATTATAGATATACCGAATTCGCCGTCCACTTGGAAATCTATATATCCGTGTTCGACTGCCGTATGTTGAGCGCCTAAAACAATGCTCCCATAAAAACGACATAAATTTGTTTAAAGGCACAATGACTTACTTTCCCAAAACGATGACCGAGGCAGAAAGGTGCTTGCACTTTGAAAGCGCGGCGGAGCAACCAACCTCCACTACCCGATTCTCAGTGAAAAGGGAATATCCCGGAATAAAATCTAAAAAGGAACACTTCTAAAGGGACTAAAAAGGGAGGAGCGGACGAGACGCAAGAAGCGGTATGCAGAAGGCAGGGGAGCTCAAGACTCCGGAGTCTAGCCATCGCTCGAGTGCGACGTCTGACCACCCTTCTCCACACTTAAGCCAATCATGTCCAGCCATCGTACAAGACCGAGTGAAGGCAGCCTCATCGCGGCGGACCCTTCGTTCGAGCCTGAGCCACCGCGGTGTGACTGCGACGAACGTCAGGCCCTTCCTGCAAGCCCTTGCCGCACCACGCCGAAGCAGCTCAGCGAGATCGCGCCAGTTGATTGTAATAAATATTATGTAAAATCTTCCCGCTGTCTGTGCCTCCATATCCTCATGCCCAGTGGGGACCCAGGGTCACGTTGAGAATCGCCGACCATCACATCACCCATCACCCCAGCGCTCAGCTGGTTCCACAGGCGCAGGCCGGTGTTGCTGCGACGCAAGATCCATTGGTTTTACACCCGGCCACTCCTCGCATGATCATCAAGTGAACCGGGCCACCACGTGCGGAACGGACGTCGGCGAAGACGCTGAACGCGTGTGGTCTGGTTCCATAGGCACACGCCAGTGTTGCTGCGGCGCAGGAGCCATCGGTTCCACACCCGGCGACCCCTCTCTTGATTATCATGTGGACCGCGCCACGTGCCGCGCTTGCGCAGCACGGCTGTCCAGGAGCCACGCAAAACTGCTCAACCTTGGCCAGTGTAGCTCACGTTACAACAAAACCTAAGCTTCCCGAATGGGGAACCCGTTCCACAAACCTGATAGCGGCGTGTCATTGCTGCATTGCTCGATGTTGCCAAGCCCCGCAACTGAATTTTGCGCAGCGAAACAACTGGTTTAATTCCGCAGAAGCATCCTATGACAAAATGTAATAACCCGCATTGATGTGGATATATTTTCGTGGAATAAAATTTTGGTCTTCTGTAATGCGCAGTGGATTGGATCTCAACTATGCTGATTTTCCAGGTCACACCTTTGTCCGTCGTTTTAAAGTCTTCACAAATTTTTTACTCCCCAATGATGTGCAAAATGTTTGGCTGAAAGAAAACAACGTTGCGTCCGCTGACAATTCCCTGCTAATCTGATCCCGTACATAACATTCGGTGTTGCAGACGCGTACATCGCACATTCTACGACACTACATAAGTAAAAGCGAATGCAGCAACACGAAGATATCCGCAACTATGCAGTGTGGCAGGGGCTTCAGAAAAAAGGCCTAACCTGAACAGTTTCAAGCGGCTGACGATACAAACCGTGCGCGAAAACGTTAATACGGCCGTCTTACCGTCCATGAAGCTGGGTATATTCTGACCTGGAAAAGCACATCCCAGAGGTCCCAAATGTCTGGCTTCAGGATCTTTTGCTGCATTGCCCGAAGACCGATCAGTTTAGGCGGCGTTGTTGTTTTATTTATGTTTTGACACCTGCCGTACACGTTCATCGTGATATTGAAGATTGCCCATCCAGAAGGGGCATTGAGAACACTAGTTACTTTCAAATAAAAGGATATTGGTTAGTGGCTTACTAAGAGCACTAGTAAGCGACTGCAGCGCTGTATCTTAAAAAAAACGAAAAAAAAGTTCTTGCGGTTATACAGCCGCCCCTTCCCATAGGGGCGATTTCCCGTGCATGCCGGGTGAACTTCCCAAGCGTTGTAGTCCCACACAAGGGCCGAGCGCCAGGCCGGGGAGTCGCTTGTACCTATTTTACCGGTAGGTGCCCGGCGCCACCAAGGAACACGAATTCCTATTGTGCCTTCCACAGCCACGGTGGACGCTCAACTCGCAACCGCCTGTGGCAGGACATGTCGCCGGACTCTTTCACCCCCGGCAATGGCGCAACGCGGCATGATGGCCGGGGGCCCCGCCAGATGGACAAGGGTCAGGGGCCCCTCGATAGGGTAAAGGGAGCTTTCCAGAAGTGGATTCCACTTTCAAGGCTCCGCACTCGACCAGGGATGCCTGTACCCAATAAAGAAACCGGTGGTGCCCGGCGGTACCAGGATTCTAACCCAGTACCTCCCGCATACGAGGCGAGTGCTGTACCTGTGAGCTACCGCTGCGGTTTTAAAAGTTACAACCCCTTTAACTGGGGCATTTCCCAAAAAAGTCGGGTAACTTCCCAAGCACGAGATCCCCTGTGCAAGGGTGCTTCTAACAATTTTACTGGTAGATACCCAGCGGTACCGAAGTATCTACCACTTTCTGGTACCCCACGGTACAAACCGGTGTGGTGTTACGGTTGCCAGTGCACTGTATCCCCCGTACGTGCGGCCCCTGTACCCATTTTTATTCTGGTGGGTTACCAGCGGCTCCAGAGGAACCTACCACGTTTGCCGCAGTGGTGGTGCGTGTCCCCTGCCGAGACAGGGGGCGCTCGTACCCTTTGAACTGGTGGGTGCCGAGCGGTCCCAGCTCCCGCCCGAAGGGGTTCGAGGGTCCTACCGCATGGCCTCCCATGGCTGCTTGTGGTCAAGCTCGAAGCGTTTTTTCTACCGTCGAGACAAGCTGCGGAACGTGGACGCTTGTACCCTTTACAGAAACCGGTGGGTATCCGGCGGCCCAGGATTCGAACCTGATACCTCCCGATTACGATACGAGTGTTTTACCACTCGACCATCGTCGTCGGTTAAAAGTTACGACCACTTCCACCGGCGGGGCATTTCCCGTCAAATTCGGGTAACTTCCCAAGCACGAGATCCCCTCTGCAGGGGGTGTTGGTGCCCATTTTTCCTGGTTGGTGCCCAGCGGTAGCGAAGTACCTGCCACATTCTCGTACCGCAGCGTACAAACCGACGTGGTGGAACGGTTTTCAGCACACTGGATCCCCCGTACGGGGGGCGCCTGTCCCCATTTTTATTCTGGTGGGTGATCAGCGGCTCCACAGGAACCTACCACGTCTTCTGCAGTGGTAGTGCGCGAGCAAGCTCTTCATCCTCCGCCGAGACAGGGGGCGCTTGTACCCTTTGGACTGGTGGGTGCCGAGAGGTCCCACGCCCCGCCCGAAGGGGTTCGAGGGACCTGCCACATGGCCTCCCATGGCTGCTTGTGGTCAAGCGCCAAGCGTTTGCTCCACCGTCGAGACAAGCTGCGGTACGGGGACGTGGGTAGCCTTTAAAGAAACCGGTGGGTATCCGGCGGCCCGGGATTCGAACCTGGTACCTCCCGCTTACGATACGAGTGCTTTACCACTCGGCCATCGCCGTCGGTAAAAGTTCCTGTGGTTTTGCAACCACCCTTTTCGATAGGGGCGGTTTCCCGTGCAAGCCGTGTGAACTTCCCAAGCATTGTAGTCCCACACAAGGGTCTAGCGCCAGGCCGGGGAGTGGCGTGTACAAATTTTACGGGTAGGTGCCCGGCGCCACCAAGGAACACCAATTCACATGGTGCCTTCCACAGCCACGATGGATGCTCAACTCGCAACCGCCTGTGGCAGGACATGCCGCCAGACTCTCACCCCCGGCTATGGCGCAACGCGGCATGATGGCCCTGGGCCCCGCCAGAGTGACAAGGGTTAGGGGCCCCTCGATAGGGTGAAGGCAGCTTTGCATGCGTGGATTCCCCTTTCAACGGTCCGAACTCGACCAGGGACGCCTGTTCCCATTAAAGAAACTGGTGGGTGCCCGGCGGTACCAGGATTCGAACCCAGTACCTCCCGCATACGAGGCGAGTGCTGTACTCTGAGCCATCGCTGCGGTAAAAGTTACGACCCCTTCCACCGGGGCATTTCCCGACAATGTCGGGTAACTTCCCAAGCAAGAGATCCTCCGTTCAGAAGGTGCTTGTACCAATTTTACTGGTTGATTCCCAGCGGTACTGAAGTACCTAACACTTTCTCGTTTCCCATGGTACCAACCGACGTGGTGCTACGGTTGCCAGTACACTGGATCCCCGTACGGGTGGCGCCTGTCCCCATTTTATTATGGTGGGTTACCAGCGGCTCCAGAGGAACCTACCACGTCTGCCGCAATGGTACGTGCCTACTTTTGTTTGCCTACCTAATGTTTTGCCTACTTAAAATTTTAACTTTATTTCTTGAGAGAAAAAGAGCGGTGTTATATAGCGATTCCCGCGGAAGCTTTACTTTAGTTCACTGCGCGGGAGTTCAAAATTTTAGAATCTTTACTGCCTACTTTACCACCCCTCACCCTCTCTCCCTACTGTTAATGACGAGAGAGTGGGTTGTGCAGTTTCCAGCTCGAAGAACGAAAATCCGTGGTTTTTCAGGCGAAGGCGTTGAGGCCGCCAACAGGCAACCTAAACAGGATGGTAACTCCTTATTTCCCTCTTTTCTTTTCTCAATACACTTATTCTAAGAATAATGTCTTTTAATGAACATATTGCATTTGAAATACCTCTTGCGCGGCATGTTTTTGCGATAGAGCAGGTGGTCACTCACGCTTTACACGTCGAGTAGCTCCCTACGCATCATACTCACTTCATTGGCATCGACGCGAATTAGAAACACGTCCCTGCGAATTCTGTTCCAAGGCTTACCAGCAAATAAAAAATACCTGCTGAGGAATATGCGTGTTACACCTGTAGCGGATCTATCTAGTATTTAGGCCCTCGCACTCGTTCTTTGTCGACTGCTCCCTGTTGGCCACCGACGTGTATTTAAAAAGAAAGGGTTGTATTACCCTCTATGGTATTCCCGGACACACCAAGATTTTGATGGCGTCATATCCCTCACGGAAATGACGTCAGTACAACGAATGCAAGAAAAACGCCAGAAAAGGTTCTTTGATGCACATGATGCTGCCGTCTGGAAGAGGTAAAGCGAAGTAGTGCATCGTGATGCTAAAAAGCGCGACAGTTGGCGCAAGCTGAATCGTAGCGACGCTGACGGGAAAATGGCGCGAAACGCCGACTGATTTGATGCAAAGAGAAAGGCCAACGGGAAGGCCTAACGCGGTTGCGCGTGCGCGCTTCAAGCTACAAATTCTACATATCACGTTCCACAAGCTGAGCTAGTCGTAACGCAACCGTCTGCAGTAAACCTCACGAAGCAGGACGCACGTTTCCTGAAGAGACCGCTAGCAGGACGTCGCTCGCGAAGCATACCGACAGGACAGCCGCCACCCCACAAGTCATGCTCCTTTCGCTGCAGATTCGCTACACATTTCACTTTCTTGCTTTACAGAATCCTATGACAGAGGAATCAACCACACTTTTTAAATGCAGAGCATTTCAGTAACTCACGATGGCACCCGCGTTGACGTCCGTAGTCCGCACCGCACCCCTCCCCTACCTATATAAAAAAATACTACCCGGCGCCCGGTTTCGATCCCTCGACCTTGCGGGCGGAACGCAATGTACATGGTGCTCTACCCACTGCGCCACAAAGCCGACACAGAGTGGGACGCTACGAACGCGCCTTATATTGTTGACTCATTCAAATTACTGCTGACGAGCGCTCTCTCGTCCAGCAGTTGCCACAAGTGCAACAACATTAACGTAACGCAAACTACTTAACGTCGTGCGCCCCCGGAAGTGCTCTGCATTTGATCGTGCCCCTCGCGAGGGGGATGTCTCACTGCGTCTTTTTTCGGTCGCGGACCCGTGGCGCCATCTGGCGGAGGCGCGGCACAACTCGTAGCACTTTCTTTGAAAAAGCGCCTCGAAAGCGCGGCAAATATGAAATAGGGATGACGCGCTTTCTCGTCCCAGGACGTTGACGCCTGCTTTCTCACTCAATGGTTCATTTAATTTTTATTTAAATCTTGTCCATGCAGTGTCTAATGTGTCCTCAGCATGTGTCCAACATAAGACGTTGCATTACTTGAACTTCTCATGAGGCCGTGACCTCGCACGCAATATTCACCAGTTTTGATGTCCGCTTACTCCTCACATACAAGCGAAGTGCGTTTCAAAGAATATTTAGAGGTAATCTCGTTTTAAGGAAAACCAAAGTATGGCTGTTAGCCAGACAAATGGGGTCACAAATAAAGAGAAGAAGCGTCGTATGGTTGGCAGGTTGCGGCGCATAAATAAAAGAAATAATCCGGTGACTACGCATCGTTGTGAGTATGTGATGGCATTCATAAACGTGGAAGGGTATGAATATAATGGTGAACTGGCTTATTGTATGCGAGAATTATAGCTTGTTATGGTTGACCGTCAGATGCAGTAAATGGAGACTGGTGAAGCTGAAATGACCGGACGAGATGAGAGAGGGAGCTGCGTCGCATCTGTGAGCATGTCTGTCACAAACTGGTGCTCCTAAAAAACTGCGATATGCATAAAATATACTTTCCTTAAGCAGGTCCACAAAGCCAAGCGGAAGATGAAACGTATAGTAGGCGTAATAAATGGCCACAGAGCATACCAGCGGATGTTCTGCAGATTCTCTCGCAACCTTCCTTGAGCAGAGGCCTTGGTGTTCAATCACCGAAACGAAATGGGCACCTCCAGCTGACGCGCACGCCAACACGCATACGTAACGAAGCATGAAAACAATCGTGGATAATGTTCGTTGGCGTTAAAAAAAGACAAACAGAAAAAATTAGTGCCCGTCCACTCTGCGAAGAAGGATGCCCTGCAAAGCAGGACGGAGTCACGGAGTGCACGAAACAAAACACGTTTGTTGTAATTTGCGATGGAGCATACATCCTAGCCGATTAGCTGAATGAACCTCTGAAGGATCCAAGCTATGTTCTTGCAGACATACAAGGACCTGCCTGTGTCCTTCCCTCGTCGTAAGCATCTTACTGTTAGTGTAACATAAAAACCCAATCCGCCGCTCTACGACTACACACTCTGAACAGTTCCCATTGTGCCGTTTATTGCCCGCCTCTAAACCTCGCACCAGCACAACGGACGTGCCATTCATGATTAAGGGTATGAAACCTATATCTGCTCGTGGACGCCCCCCTCCTCTCTCCTACAACCCTGCGCATGCATAAACCGGCAACCGGTCATGCGCGCGGTCGAAAGTATTCCCTGAAAGCCCTCTGAAGAAGTGATGATGATGATGATGGTTGGTGTTTAATGGCGCAAAGCCGACGAGGGCAAAGAGCGCCAGAGAAGTCACTTATGAAAAGAAGTGATTACCACAAAAGGTAGGTATAAAACGTGTAAACTATACATAGTAAGATCAATAAAGATAATGGTGATGGCTGGTGTATAGGGCCAGATTTGATTATGCGTGATAGGAAATGAGGTTTAAAAACTTTACATCTGACAAATACTTAAAAAGGCGTTTCACAGAAACCATGGCATCGTCACCCAGAACAATGATGGGTGACGATATGGGTGACAATGATGGGCGATGACGAGAACAAACACGGGAATATGTTGTCTGTAGAGTTCTCTGAAGTGTTTGTGTCGTGTTGTGTCAAGTGCCTTGCATTGTATGAGTATGTGGACTACGGATAGGCCCTCCCCACACCTGCTACACAGGGGTCTTGGAGATCCCGTGAGCAGGTGCGAGTGTGTTACATGCGTATGGCCTATCCGTAACCTAGCTAAGGTAACTTCAATGTGCCTGTTGTGTGAGTCAGTAGTGTATTGTCCCAAGTGTGGTTTATGACGTGTAGTTTGTTGTCTGTCTGTTCGCCTCCAGTCTGCTTGCCAAGTTTTACAGAGTTGCTGTCTTATGTGTGGCTTGAGGTCTGTGTAAGGTAGTGTTGTTATGTTTACTGTGTTTCGGAGTGCAGCATTGGCGGCCATTTCATCCGCCAGTTCATTTCCGCCGATACCAGAGTGGCTCTGGCACCCAACACCCAGTCACCTCAAGGTTTGAAGAATACGCCCACATAATTGATTTGAAGACAAGGTTGACTACATGGTTTTTTCGATGACTTTCCGGATGTTAACGCACGGACGACGCTCAGCGAATCTGTATAGATGATGGATTTAGGAATGTTATGTTCAACTATGTGATTTACAGCCAGAAATATGCCATATGCTTCTGCCGAAAAATACTTGTCTTGCATTCATGGTTCTACCTCCTTCAAAATTTGGTCCATGAGCAGCACAAGACACCGGCAGTGAACGTTTTCGGAAGCATCAGTGAAAAACTCTGCTGCCCTGTATTTATCCTGCAGATACATGAAATGCTGCTGAATCGCAATTCTTGGTGCCCTGTTCTATCAAGATGCGTAAAGACAGGTCACAGAGCAAGGGCGCAGATTCCATGGTGGTATAAAATCAGTGATGGGTGTCTTGCGAATTTCTAAAAAGGGTACCTCATGCTCAGAGGCTTCCTCTCGTTACCCTAAGTGAAAAGGCAGAGAGATGGATGGACGATTTAAGAACAGTTGTGAGGATGTCTTATTAATGGTGGAATTAAAAGGGTGGTTAGTCAGGGCCATGATTTTCGAGGCATACAACAAATCCATGTAAATCCTCTGGTGATATAGGGACCATTTATCAGACTCGGCGTAGAGGCTCTCGACAGGGCTAGTGCGAAAAGCACCACATTCAAGGCGAAGACCCAGATGTAGCACTGGGTCGAGCATTTTCAGTGCCGTTTTTGTGGCAGACCATACATGACGCTGCCATAGTCCAATCGGGACCCCCACTAGGCTTGTTAAAAATGCGTAAGAGGAGTTGCTTGTCCGTTCCATAGGAGTGGTGTGACAAGATTTAAGAATGTTGAGAGCCTTTAGACATTTATGTTTCAATTGCTTAATGTGAGGGATGAATGTAAGTTTTTCATCCAACACCACTCCTAGAAACTTGTGTTCCTTCCTCACAGGAAGCGAAACGCTATTAAGTGTAATGTCTGGCTCCGGATGGACCCCACGCTTCCTGGAGAGACAACACAGGTGCTTTTTTCTGGATTAAGTTTAAACCATCTTGTCTGCCCAGCTGGCAAGTTTTTTGACAGCGAGCTGGACTTTGACGCTCACAGATGGACATATTGCTTGATTTAAAAGATACCTGGACGCCATCTACATACATGGAATAAGAAATTGTACGTGGCAATGCCTTCCCAAGGGAGTTCATTTTAACTATGAAAAGAGTGCAGCTTAAACTCCACCTTGCGGATGCCGTTTTCTTGTACATAAACCCTTGAGAGTGCGCTACCAACTTCACACGAAAAGTTCTTTGGGACAGATAACTAACAAGAATGTTCACCATGTTCCCTGAGACACCAAATGACTTCAGGTCAATGAGGATCCCGTAGCGCCAGGCGGTGGTCATATGCCTTCTCAAGGTCAAAAAACACCGTTGTGCAAACTGTTTGTGAATGAAAGCGTCCTTTATGTATGATTCAAGGGCGACAAGTTGGTCATTGTAGATCGCCCCGCCCTGAAGCCTGCCTGGCAGCTCTCGAGAAGACCGTTGTACTCAAGAAAGTACACAAGTCTCCTGTTACCATCTTCTCGAGGAGCTTGCACAGGCAGCTTGTAAGGGCGATGGGCCGATAGCTAGCTGGAGAGGAAGGGTCCTTCCCTTCCTTCAGGAAAGCCACTACTATGGCCTCCCTCCAAGAGCGAGGAATGTGCCCCGAAAGCCATATGTTATTGTATAGATGTAGAAGTGTTTTCAAGGGTGTCTGAGTGTAGGTGTTGTATCATGGTGTATGTGATTTTGTCTGCACCGGGAGCTGAAGCTTACATGTTGCCAGGGCTGACTTCAGCTCATGAATTAAAAAAAGAGAATTGTAAGAAGTGTGCGACTTGTTGCTATCACGCAGTGATTTCTTCTCCGCAAACGTTTAGTGCTTCATGAAAGTGTTTGTGTAGTGTGCTGAGCTGGACACGTGTTCAAAGTGTTGTGCAAGTGTGTTGCCCTGGTCTTCGAGTGTGTCCCCTGTTGTGCTAACCAGGGGCAGGCTGTGTGTCTGTTGTCCTTTCAGCTTGCGTATATGTGTCCAGATTTTGTGTGGTCCGTGTATGAATTAATGGATGTCAAGAAGGTGCGCCAGCTCTCTCGTTTTTGCCTCACGGCGCACACGTTTTCCCATCGCCTTTGCCATTTTGAACAAGAGGAGGTTTCCCGGCGTGGGGTACCGACGAAGGATACCCCACGCCTGTTCTGGGCCTCCCGCGCCCGCCTACAGTCATCATTCCACCACGGCCTCCGCTGGTTGCGCGGGGCACCACAGGCGTGGGGAATGGACTTATCGGCGGCGTCGAGGATGTGCGCCGTGAGTAGTGGGGAAGCTTCTTCAACGTGTAGGTGTCTAATGGTTGTGTGGTGTAGTTTGGATGTCTCTGTAAATGTACTCCAGTTTGCTCTGGCTTCATTGAACCTGTTAAGGGAAGGTGAACTATTCGGGCCTTTACCTATGTATGTTAATGTGGTTGGGAAGTGGTCACTACCATATGAGTTAGTGCCAACATCCCACTCAAGAGATGGAAAGAGGACTGCGGAACCAATAGCCAAGTCGAGGTGTGAATAGGTGTTTGTGTCCTATATTATGGTATGTAGGCTTGTTTTTATTGAATAGGCATGCTCCTGAGGATGTTAGAAATTTTTCTATAAGGCGACCTCGGGCATCCGTGCGAGAAGAGCCCCAGAGTACATTGTGTGCATTGAGGTCGCCTAAAAGGATAAATGGGTGCAGGTAGCTGATCTACAAGGCCCTCGAAATCCGAGCTCGAGAGCTGGAAATCAGGGGGGATGTAAACGGAGCATAGTGTTATTAGCCTATTGAAGATTATGGTACGAATGGCAACAGCCTCAAGGACGGTCTGTAATTGGATAGTGTGACACGCCAGGGACTTTCGGGCAATGATGGCCACACCACCGGAAGATAGTAGCACCACCGTCCCTGTCCTTCCTAATTACCAGGTAACTATTCAAAAAGTTTGTATGTTTGGAATTTAAATGTGTTTCTTGTATACACATGACACTTGGCTGATTGGAGTGCAGTATTTCGTACACATCGTCAAGATTTTTAAGGAGGCCTCTACAGTTCCATTGAATTATGTTTTCTCTTCCCATTATTTAGTGTGAGAGCTACTGGAGTGTGTATGTTTATGTGTCGTCTTTCGGGCTGTGACTCTCGTCTCTTTTGGGCTTGTCGGGAGGCTTTGGCGTCGGGACACGTTCCTTGCGGTGCACCGCAGACAAGAACGGTCCGACATCCGTTTCGTCGTCTGATGTCCTCGGAGTGTCTGACTGATCAGGCCCCTTGGACCGCGCACCCTTTTGAGTGCGCTTTGACTGACGCACAACCACGAGGGTTTAAGGAATGCCTCGGATGGCGCAGGTGGTGCGGTGGGGGTGGTAGCTGCCGCTGGTTCCTCCGTCTCCATCGCGTCTGCGCCCTCGCCTGTGGTTTGGGACGCTGGAGCGGAAGTGGAGGATGCAGCATCGCTCCCAGGAGACGTGGTTGCCCCCACAGCCGCTGCTTGCTCAGCGAGCGGTGCGGAGGCGGGTTGGGCTGCCTGAGGCAACCCAGGGGGGGGGGCGGGGGCGGTACCAAGTCCGACTCGCGGTACTGGGTCCCCGCCGAAACCAGACGCCGCTCCGCCCCCCGGCGAGCTGCGTCGGCGTACCTCCCCAGAGGGAAAGAGGCGACCCTCTTCCGCGCCTCTGGGTAGGTGATGTTCTCTGTCACTTTCACGTTGATTATTTTCTTTTCAAGATGAAATTTCTCGCACTTCCTGGAGTAGGCCGCATGTGGGCCCCTGCAGTTTGCGCAAGTGAGGTTATCAGAGTGCAATTGTCGGTGGGGTGGTCCTGCGCTGCGCACTTTCGCACAGGTTGTTTTGCCGCGGCAAGAGGTTGTACTGTGCCCGAACCGCTGGCACTTAAAGCAGCGGCGCGGGTTCGGTATGTACGGGCGAATAGAGCATCGGATGTAGCCTGCATTTATATATTGCGGAAGTGTCGATCGGTCGAGGTCAGGTAATGTGCTTGGTGGTGATTATCTTATCGTCCCTGCGCATCGTGATGCGGCGCACGGCTGTGACGCCCTGGTCCTTTAACCCTTCAAGAAGGTCGGAATCTGTTTCTGAAAGGAGATCCGACTCTGAAATCACACCCTGGGAGGCTGTTCAGGCTCCGGTGGGGCGTGATCCTGATGTCCAGGTCATGGATGCGAGTTTGGGCAAGAAGTGTGCGGGATTGTTTTTCAGTGTTGAGTTCGACAAGGATTTCTCCTGTCCTGAGCTTTTTGGCCTCATACTTTTCACCTAATGTGCTTTGCAGAAATTTCGAGACCAGGAATACCGACAGTGAAGCGACGGGTCTCGTTGGGTCAGCAGACTCGATCACAAGAAAACGAGAATAGTTATTCACGTTTGTTGAAAAGGACAGTTGCTTGCAAGAGGTGGGAATGAAACTTCGGTGCGGCCCCTTTTCGGGGGCCGATCACGTCTGGGGGGTGTTTAGAAAATGCCATATATCATAGTATAGAAGCAGGGGACGGGGGTACTTTCTTCTTCGACTTTACCCTGATGGTCAAAGAGGTCCCGGAGCTCCCTGCCTGGTGAACAGACAGGGAGCCCATCCGCCGGAGCTTGACCTGGGCTCCGACGGCCACCGTTCGGGTTTCTAACCCTCCACCTATAAACCACTCGCCACGCTTGGATCCAGCTTATGTTTGGGGGCTCGGGGTCCGCGGTATCGCCAGTTACCGTCACCAAGATTGCTCAAGGTGCCCGTGCGGGGACGTCGTGCTTGTTCTTGCATGGCTTGTCAGGTGGGGCATGCCACCTCTGAAGAAGTGACATTGGCTCACCCCGGCGTTCCAAGGGGGTCAGTTGCTGTTCTTCCGGGAGGGATTCACCGCTACTCGACGAGCTCAATTTGAGGCAGTAACGGCGGCGCCAGCAGCTGTCCGTTGTTTTTGAGCCGGTTACCGCTTGTGTTTGGGTCAACGCTTCAATTCTTGCTCTTTTTTCTCCCAACAAATGGCATGCATCCGTTACATATCGATTTAAAATCTGAAAGCTCATCAGCTCCATTCTCGAGTACAAACAAGTGGAGGCTCGTTTCCGTTCCCCGTTTTGAGCATCTTACTGTCTTTGTGGGGTGTCTGTGTAACACATCAACCCACACCCGCGACAGCCGACTAAGCGCATTGAGCCATGTAATTTCGACATCTAAATCTCCCAAAAACACAACCGGTATTTCATCGTTAGAGGCATAAAGCCTCGCTGTGCATGCACGCCCTCCTGTTTCCGCCCGCAAACCGTGCACATATAAACCGGTAACCGGTGATAGCGCATGCTTAGGCATCAAAGACACGGGAGAAAATGTCGCTCGGAAGGCCTTCCAAGCTGAAAAAGAAATAAGGGCTCATGCCATCGTTCCAACTGGACAAGTTTCTCCTTAAGCGAGAGGGATTCGCCGCTACTTGGCGAAATGGAATTTCACCGCAAACGGCGTTTTAGGGGGCAGCCCTTTGGCAGCCGTTACCTGGGCTCTGCGGGAGTGGCGTCTGTTCAGGTCCGCTTAACCGAGTGAGCGAGCGCAGCAGCGAAGAAAATAAGAAAACCGAAAGGAACGTCTAGCGACGGGTGAGGTGGAATACGACACGGGCGGCTGCGGCGTAATCTTCCCTCACAAGTCTCATGCGTCCCCACCAAGGAGCGCCGTCCTCCAGACACGTTCCCCAGACGCTGTTTCATTCTACGCTAATTCCGACCGCGTGACATTTGCGCGGGAGGTTCAAAGACGATTTGCAACAACGTGCTCGATGCTCCTTTGTGCGGGGCTAATTCGAACCACATGACATTTGCGCGCGAGGTTGATGCACGATTTGCAGCATGCTGGCCGGTGGCGGCCACTTGCTGCGAGGTAGCAGCAGAGTAGCGCACGCCGCCGGGCGCTCGCTGATCACGCGAACACATCCTGAGACTCAGCAGAAATGCGCCGTGATTGAGAAGACTGCAGCTCGCGCTGCGCACTAATTTCATATAAGGGAGTATAGTAATCGTCCGTGCATTTTTTACGCCCATCCGTGCTTCTGTTATTTTCCAAGATCATCTAATAACCGCACTACCACTGTTAGCTGCCGACTGCGCAACTCGCCAAAGGGTCACCGGTGGAGGCGAGGGGAAAATAGTTGTGAAAGAGTGCCAGCGATGGTGAAGAGGAGCACCGGAGCGGCACGGAGTAAATCGATGACACCGGAATGAAAACTGGGGGGGGGGGGGTGTTAGAGATACACTGCTTTGCAGGAAAAAATTTAGTAATAGCTGAAGGGAGAATGTGCATCATGGGGATCTTCAGTTCAAAATTACACCATCTTCCCGTGGGGAACACTGATGTAGATGCGAAGCATCATGGGGGTTCTGTGTGGTTCCATTGAGGTGCCATTATGTTGAGTGATCTGCAGTTTAGTAGCGCCAGAGTGAATTCTACGTCCGGGTCCACACGGGTGGCAAAGGCACGCAAGTACTGTTGTGATTACGGTGAGTACGCGGTGGTTCTCGAGGCGCCGAAACTCGTCCATCATGTTCTTGTCGATGTTGTCGTCTGTGTGGTAGAATCGGTAGTGTCTGTCAGCGTTGGTGAGGTAAAGGTTGTTGACGTTGGCGCATCGGCTGAGAGCAACGTACACGCCCTCCTCTTCGCAGCTTTTTCTTCTTCTCCTTCTTCTTCAGCGGTTCCCCTACGGGAAGATGACGACGGTGGTTGAACGCGAAGCTATCTCGTGATGGATTCTTTGGTTGGCGAATCCCTAGGGACATCCTGCCACAATCATCAGAATCGCTGCCAGGCCAGGAATGCGCAGTGGGGGTGCGGATGGCGCACAACAAGGACAACGACAAGGGAGGGAGGGACACAGCCCCGAGCAAACGATCAAAACTCAGTTGGTGCGGCAGGCCGTCTTCACATTTTCTGCTTGCAGTAACAGCGTGTCGGGCAAGAGCTGGTGACCTCAATCTCCCACTGATCGCTTGAGGGGTTAGGGATCAGGGGAAGATGTGTGTTTTGCTCGCATACCCAAAAAATGTGGGACAGCGTGGCTGGGGCCTGGCCATGAACACAGATGGGTAGTAGAGCGTGAAATGGGTGGCGTGTAGGCGTATTCGGTGTGAGTAAGAATAAAACGCTGCGCGAAAAGGTCCCACCTTTTCAAGTGAATTCAAAAGCATCGTGTTCCACGAATTTTGTTATTCCAACTCCTATTTTTTCAGTCTCCGCTGTTTCAATTCGTACTATCGGAATGAGGGAGTTGTTTGAATGTCCGGCTCATGCTTGTCATCTGAAGGTCAGCGCTGGGGTGACAGAAATTTCGAAGCACAGGTTTATTTCTTTGGCTATTTGTGTCTTCCTCATATAGGAGCGGAATAACCTACGCATAATGAATACCTTCTTCTGTAAACGGGAGAGTAGGAAATAGACCTGGAGGAGCCCGATAGGGGAGCACAAAAATGAAATAGACTTCATATTATGCGACAACCCTGGCGTCATGCAGGATGTGCAAGTGCTCGGAAGGGTAAGGTGTAGTGACCACCGTATGGTAAGATCTCGAATTAGGCTAGATTTGAGGAGGGACCGCAACAAGCTAGTACGAAAGAAGCCGATAAATGAGCTAACAGTAAGACGTAAAGTAGAAGAGTTCAGGATCGCGCTGGAGAACCGATATTCCGCCCTTAACGAGGAAGCCGAGCCTAAGACACAGGAAGCCAGCGATAACCTTACACGCATTATCACGCAGTGTGCAGTAGAAGTCGGGGGCACTATGGCTAGACAGGATACTGGTAAACTTTCACAGGAGACGAAAGATCTAATCAGGAAACGGCAAACCATGAGAATCTCTACCGCAGCTGACAGAATAGAACTAGCGGAGCTTTCGAAGTTAATCAATAAGCGTAAGACAGCTGACATACGGAAGTATAATATGGAGAGGATCGAATACGCTGTAAAGAATGGAGGTAGCCTGAAAGCAGTGAAGAGACGTCTTGGCGTGGGGAAAAATCAGATGTATGCACTTAAAGATAAGCAAGGCAATGTCATCACAAATAGGGATAAAATAGTCATAGTGGCCGAGGAGTTCTAGAGGCATCTGTACAGTAGCCGGGACATACAGGATAATGCCGAACGAGACAGTAGCTCAGAGGAGATAGACATCCCACCAGTAACGACCGAAGAAGTAAGGAAGGCTTTGAAAGAAATGAAAGGGGGCAAAGCACCTGGTGAGGATCAGATAACAGCAGACCTCTTGAAGGATGGCGGAGAAATTGTACTTGAAAAACTGGCAAACCTGCATACGCAATGCCTAATGATCGCAATGGTACCGGAATCTTGGAAGAACGCGAACATAATCCTAATTCATAAGAAAGGCGACATGAAGGACTTGAAAAATTACAGGCCGATAAGCTTACTGTCAGTCGTCTACAAGGTATTTACCAAGGTAATCGCTAACCGAACATCTGCAACCTTAGATTTCAGTCAACCTAAAGAACAAGCAGGGTTCCGTAAAGGTTATTCAACAATGGACCATATTCACACGATCAATCAGGTGATAGAGAAGTGCGCTGAGCATACTCAACCCCTATATATAGCCTTCATAGATTATGAGAAAGCATTTGACTCAGTCGAAACCCTAGCAGTCATTCAGGCATTGCAACAGGGGGTAGATGAGCATTATGTAAGAATACTAGAGGATATCTACAATGGGTCTACAGCTACCATCATCCTCCGTAGGGAGAGCAGTAAAATACCTAAGGAAGGGTGTCAGACAAGGAGACACAATCTCTCCAATGTTATTCACAGCATGCTTACAAGAAGTATTCAGAACGTTAGATTGGAACAGGTGGGAGTAAGGGTTAATGAAGAATACCTCAGTAACCTCAGATTTGCTGATGACGTTGCCTTGCTAAGTAACTCGGGGGACGAATTGCAAAGCATGCTTTCCGCACTGGGCGAACAGAGTAGAACCGTGGGCCTGAAAATTAATATGCAGAAAACTAAAGTAATGATCAATAACCTCGGGACAGCCCAGCAGTTTGAGATAGGTGGCGAGGCAGTGGAAGTTGTAAGCGAATATATCTACTTAGGCCAGGTTGTGACCCTAGATCCCAACCATGAGGCAGAGATAATTAGAAGGATCAGAATGGGGTGGGGTGCATATGGCAGACATTATCAGATAATGAATAGCAGCCTACCATTGTCGCTGAAGAAGAAAGTGTATGACAGCTGTATCTTACCGGTACTCACCTACGGGGCAGAAACTTGGAGGCTCACTAAGAGGGTTCAACTTAAATTGAGAACGACTCAGCGGGCAATGGAGCGGAAAATGATAGGTGTAACATTAAGGGACAAGAAGAGAGCGGAGTGGGTAAGGGAGCAAACTGGTGTTAAAGACATATTAGTAGGAATTAAGAAGAAGAAATGGACGTGGGCAGGGCATGTAATGCGAAGGCAGGATAACCGCTGGTCATTAAGGGTAACAGAGTGGATCCCAGAGAAGGCAAGCGTTGCAGGGGCGGCAGAAAGTTAGATGGGCAGATGAGATCAAGAAGTTTTGCGGGGATAAATTGGTCACAGTTGGCACAGGACCGAGGTAATTGGAGAATAATGGGAGAGGCCTTTGCCCTCCAGTGGGCGTAGATAGGCTGGTGATGATGATGATGATGATATAGGAACAGCGGTAATAATTTTGTAATATTTTTGTGAAACATTGCGTATGCTCGACAGACAGGCCACGTAAGTGGCAACACCGCTTATGCCAGTTGACCAGTATCGTGCCAGAGAAGCCTACCTCTGCCGACGGCTTTGCGGCTTCGGCTGGTAGAGTTCGTGTCGGGTGCTTCTATGCTGCCGAGTGTTTTGGTAACTTACATTGCTTAACGCACTATTCCTACTGCTATAAAAAGAATTGGAGCTAAATATAGGCACAACTAGCTCGTTCTCCAAGCTTATACTCCCGGTTAATTTGTGTTCTATGTTGGCGGCATCAGCCCATTGCAACGAGCTCCCCAAATACACCATTAGTTCAGTGCGGA
Organism: Haemaphysalis longicornis; assembly: GCA_013339765.2. Taxonomy (NCBI): domain Eukaryota; kingdom Metazoa; phylum Arthropoda; class Arachnida; order Ixodida; family Ixodidae; genus Haemaphysalis; species Haemaphysalis longicornis. Next base: position 77,261 of record JABSTR010000221.1, read on the forward strand.
AGAGTAGCTAGGGTGTCGCGTGCCTACTCTCTGTTTTCACCATTGAGCAACTTATGTGATTGAAGTTTGAGTTGAAAGTGGTGTTTGTGTTATTTAAAAATGTAGTCGTTGAAATGAAGAAAACTTGGATTTTGTTGTCATGATCCTTCAGGGTCCGCAGGTAAGAAATGATTTATTAGCTGCAGTTTGGGTATTCCATATACATAAACAACCAATTGTTTCCACAAGAAACATTATCATTATCATCAATGTCCGTTCCTTCCAGCAAAATAATGATGTTCTAGTAAAAAGT